>APFE030631199.1:0-11053 GCA_000404065.3 Pinus taeda | reverse complement strand
GAGAGAGAGAGAGGAAACTATCCCTGCCTCAAAACCATCATACTAGTCATAACATGCTCATGGAAATCAATGGAAACTATTGGGTACCAGTGTCTCACAATGTCCCTACTCATAAAGCACTCTACAAGCATATTTTTGCATGTTCCAATTTCTTTCACTGTTGCTGCTAATTCTTGTAGTCGATTTCGGCCATTCAACCAAGCATTTCCATGCTTCCTATACCAAGCACATATCTTCCATTAGATTAAAATAAATTCACATCATACCTCATCAGTAACTCGTCAATAAGGTACATTTGCAATCATGTTCGCTTCCTGTCACAAAAAGTCAAACTAGTATATTTGACCAAATCAACATGTATGAAAATATCACATCAGCTTAGCTCAAAACATAACCATCAAAATCATAAATCACATGTAACCATCATAAACCAAAATCATAAATCACATGTAATCATCATAGACCATAGTCCTAAATCATGTGCATAATAAAATGGAAATAAAATGTTCATACTTATCCTTTCATCAGTCCTTAGCTTCTACCTTTGTCCTTATTCTGTACACACTTTAGATTGTTTTCCACAGCCAAGAATCACCCAATGTCTTCTCCTCAACCATGTGCAGGTACACATAGTGTGCATCGCACACATACAATCACACATTGCAGACAGCACCATGCAATACATCCACCTACACTTGGCATACAACACATACACCTACACAACACAAATACGTATATAGAGTGCAACACAATGAATGCATATGTCACGATACTATGAATACAAAATGCACATACATAGTACCACATGCTTGCAACACAGCATGTACGGCATGCACTCAATCCCATAGTACACCAGTACCGCATGTACAAAGCACCACTTGCACAACGTGTACACAATTCCTCATGTACATTGTACCATTGTAAAACATGTACACATTACCGCATGCACAATAGGTGCGTGATACCACATGTACACAATGCCACATGCATGACATGTACACAACACCACCTGCACACAGTGTCGCTTGCACAATGTGTACATAGCACCACATGCACACAACATCACTTGTACAATCATGCACACAACATGATATGTACATAGCCCCACATGTATGACATGTAGACAACACCCCCTGTACATAGCACTGCATATCCAACATGTACATAGCATCATCTGTACAGAACATTGCATATCCAACATGCGTAGAGCACCATATGCACACAACACTATCTGTACCGTTCTATACATAACATTGCATAAACAACATGTACACACACTATATATACATAACATCGCATGTGCACACATCATCGATGAAACGTGTACAACATATACAAGATATGCACAATAGTAGTACCACACATTCAAAACCGCATTGCCCTTACCAAGTAACCTTGCTTCCAGTGTCTTATCCATGCTTATCCTAGCATGTCGTAGACCACATTCCTTTCATTTTGCTGATGTAACCCTCAGTATAAATTATACATAACATGGATATAATATAATCACATAATATCAACTCATAACCATATGATACTGACCTTGTATATTTGTCATGACTACTCTTCTCAATTGATTACTCATAGCCAGGAACTTCTTCATGCCATTCACCTACATATGCAATCTTTCTACTACAAAAATGATTCTTGATCATCTGTCAGAAAACAATATGCATACATACATATATAGACATGTAAACATCAACATAAAACAATCACGATCCTGTGAGAAAATGACATACATATACATATAAACATCAGCATAATCATGATCACAACATAATTGCTAGATATCAAGGTCAAGGTTATGAGAACTTCCTTTATTAATGCAACACATGTGAAACATTAAGAATAGTCATTCCAAACCATAGCCAATGCATCTGATGCCTCAGATCCATTTACTTTACCTTCATGGTTACCTTTCTCATGACTTTACCACCACCGTCCATTTACCATAATAGATCCAACCAGTCTATTCGACTATCATAGACTTACGTTTTGTTGTGCTTCCTCATGCACAGAGGTTCATCCGAGTCTCACATTACTTTTTGGGTACCACACGACTCTCCCCAAGCTCCATTAATTTCCTCTTTTCCCAACCAATTCCTAAGACTCTCAAAACAATAAAGGAAATACCAAGAAGAAAACAAGAAGAAAACCATGGAAAACCAACAATAATACGAGACCACAAACAAAGTGGCATGATCATGCACTAGACATAACAAAATTGTAAATCAAGTGCAAGAAAATCACAAAAGAGCAAAAGAACAAGACTAACAACATACACCATGACTCAATCCCCATGGTTCCCAGTGATTCCAAAGGAAATCTCAACCTCAACCTTCTTCAAAATTTTATGGCAGTCTCTTTGCCATGCAATCCCCTACATCATACTGCCATAAACACATAACTATCAATGCATAAATAAACATAACAATACACTAGATACCTTATCTTGTTGTGAAAATCATGTTGCCTTGCAACTGAACACATCCATTCCATCTCTCAAGGGACTCCAATCCCCTTGAAAAATCCACCTGTAACTAGAGACTAGCTAATATACCTGTCAAATACATGTCCATGAATATAGCACATATCTGCATAATTTTAGACAAAACAAGGTTAAAAAGACTTCCTGTGTGCAAAGCACTCATTTGTTTGGAAATGGGGTTTCCAAACATAGCCCAAGGAATTATTGCCCAATTCCTTTCTTTTAGCTTTTTACCTTGTTGCATGACGAGGCTTAGTTTTTTTTTTTTTTTGTTAGTGTGGTTCATGAACACCCTGGTCAGTGAGTGGTTGCTACGTCCACAGAAAAATCTAGGCTAATCACCCCTCGACCTACTGCAAAGTACTAACCCCTAGGGCTTCGAGAAGAATCAACCTTGTGACCTCCTAATGGTGAGCCACGGTTTTTGACCAACTGAGCTAACCCTTGGGACTACGACAAGGCTTAGTTGTATAAACACATCAACTATTACCTTGTCATGCTAATACCAAGCATGTTTCTTGCAATTTCTCACACATGTCAACCACATGTTTCAAATATCAAGGCAATATTATCTATCAATTTGAAATAAACCTTTACCAAGACTAACAATCATGTCATAATCCATAGTCAACTCATAGTCATTATACATAACGCTACCACTATCACCTACTACACTCAAGTACATATCAGTTGTCTCAACACATATGTATAAGTATAACCATCCTAAAACAATATCATTTGAACACATACTCATATTATGCAATTCATCAAACATTCATGTACCAAATATATGACATAAGCAAACTCATACCTTAATGTATCTCAAGGGAGGCTATCTTGTCTGCACAATTAATCTAGTTGCATGATAAAACTTCTCCACACATCATCTTAAACATAAATAATACCATTTTATCCATAACAATAACTAACATGTTCACATCCTAACTCATAAACAATTATCATTAATGGATAACAATCAGATATGTACAATCAGTCTAGATTAGTACAACACCATATCACAAATTTGACAACTCATACCTGAATATTGCAACCATAACAATCTACATAAGCCAAGCCCAGTTAACACAGTACATATAACATCAATATCTTCAATTCAATGAACATAACCATCACTCATATGGCCAATCCAAATTACAACATCAAGATCTCAATGAGATAACCCTATTCATCAAGTTAATAACATATAACAATAATAAGATATATATCATTCTCATCAACAACATATAACCTAATCATCAATTATCTAACATAAAACAATAATAACAATGCTTACAACCACATGTTACCATCATTCTTGACTATCTGACTCATGTGCATAGGATTATGCTAATCAACTATCATCTGTCATGTACGTAACCATAGTCAAAAGATAGGTACATAAACCTAATTTATATAACCTTAATGCATATAACAATCCTTAACCTACATACCTGCATGCCCAACATACAATAATTGTATGACGATCTACTCTTACCCCAAAGTCCAATGCTGCAACCTCATTATGATGATTTGCATCTCTTGCTCGATCTCAGCAAACATATTAGCATCATAACAACCAATAGCACCATGATGACCTAACTTGCATACAATGACCTCACCAAACATTTTTGACCTACTGTTCATGCATAACTATAACCAAGACCATACATGCATAACAACTTCATATAGACATATAACACATGAGTACAAAACCATTAACACTTTATCCTAGCTAGAGTCTAGTCATCAATGCATGACCATATCAACTATACAAACCATGACCTCATGCATGACAACAACCATTACTCCATTGTAAACATTTCCACATGCAACCATCAACATGCATAAGCAATGCATAATCAACTACACATACGCGTGAATGCATGTAGTTGAGCATAAGCGATCAATACTTGTAACCAACCTACAAGATTGATCCATGTAATCAACCATACAGGAATGCAAACTAACATACAAGGATGTAATCAAGTGACATACAACAACATGTAAATGACATATAACAATATGTAACCATTCATATACTCATGACGATGTATTCCACAAAATCGACATCAAGCTCCACATGACAACCTTACTACAACCATGATCTACATTATCTAATGCAACAAGCACATGGAATGCAAGTGTAAGAGACACACATGCAACTGACATGCATGCATGACCAACACACAGCACCCATCTACTTCGAGGGGTGAACCATGCTCCGATACCACTCTATAACACTCTCCTCCCATATCCACCTAAGTAACCATGCCAACCGGGGTAAACATGAGACGAGAGGTTATTATGATAAAATTCGACCTCCTATCTGACCTTAAGGAAGTGGAATCAATAAAACATCACACATAATCATCCAACATCAGCAACAAAACCCTTAAGAGACATGTGAGCCATTCATACAGCCTGTCGCTGGGTCCCACTATTGTTCTGGATCTCTTAGGCCATAATCTCTCTCATTCTATGGGCAAGGGAGTGACTAACAACCTAAAGTTGCTCCCGCAGGCTTGCCTGATGGTGACCAGAGACTAAAATTTCCAATTATGTGCCAGCGACCCTAGGATTTAAGCCACTTTTTCAGGCCTATAGCCCAGGCCATTGCCCATAATGGAGTGATAGCTTGAAATCAGTAAAAATACAGGGAAACAATTGTTCAAACACAATAAGTCGAATAAGACCTTTATCAGACCCCTACTAGCCATGCCAGACATTTCATCAAACATATCATCAACATGTAACCTACATGTGTAAACAACATAATTAAGTGTAGGGATCTCATACTTATCTGAGAATCTCTATGAACCATTTTTCCCTCATGTCATTTGCTGCATTATCATCTATCAGGCCATAGATACACTATCCATTCATTTACAAGTAAAAACATGTTGAAAGCCATACATAGTTGTTGTCATAAAATATGCATATAACTAGCATAATAAGAACATAATTACCATAAAAATGTCAACCATCAAAATCCACATATACATGAATACATTTGAAGATGGAAATCAAGGGAATGAGTTTCTCATTAATGAATGCAATAAACTTGGAAATGTGAGATGGAACTACTAGGTTTCACCCGACCATAGAATGGTTGAGCCAAATCTCTCTTTAGCCATTCACCCTCGTGCCATATTCCAAGCATGGATGTGGGACTCAACCCAAAATAACCAACCAAGGCATATTGTTGAGTCTAAAATGCAAATGAAAATTAGAGTTTCATTTACTATCAACCGGAGTAAGTAAACTTTGAGGATCATCCAATATATATGAACTTAGAGATAAACTAAGCTAGGTGAAGGAATGCCAAATATCCCTTATAGGAGATCTTTCATTGGCATCTCCAACACCTATGTAGTCATTTAATCAAAATGAAATCTAAAGACATTGTGACAAGTGTAAGAAATATTAAAGCTCCCTTACAAGAGATTGCTCATTAATATTTCTAATCATCTTAATCAAAAAGCTATTTAAGCTAATGAAATTAAACATTAAATAACAAATCAGATTCATTGAAAGAAACATTAATACTTTCTTACGAAAGGTCATTCGTTAATATTTCAAACATATCAACCTAATGAAATTTACAAACAAACATAAAATGAAAGCTTACCAAAATAGAAGTGTACTTGCTAGACAATGGGGGACCTTCCAAGGATTCACAAGCACATCAAAAGAGAAGTCCTATGTAGAGTATCAAAGAAGCTCCATTTTATTTATCTTCAATTGAAATTTGCAATTACAAGTTCTACATCCCAAGAGGTTCTAAAATCTCCATTACAATGATTCCAAATTCTAACTTCTCATTACAAACTTATAAGATCCTAAGGTACTAAATTCTAACTTCTCAATTCTAAATTCTAATTTCCAAAGTTACAAATGAAGGAGATAACAGTCCTTTTTATACAAAAGTTATGATAAAAGCCTCATAAATTGGATCAATTATTCCCTTTTCAAATCCACATATCTCTTAACCAATGGTGACACATAACCCTATCCTCCATGATCTTCTCCATGAGGTCCACGATCTTATCCATAAGGTCCATGATCTCCTCAAATTCTAATTTGAACATAGAGTGCCGCATAAGGGTGCCTTAGAAGCTTCCTTTGTACTTACACATGTGAACAAACTCATTCTATTTGTTAAGTATAAGTATATGGATATTATTTTCTAAAGTTTAACCACATATTCTCTTGAAAATACTAAGTGCTAATAATGTTTTGGAAAACACAATGATAACCCATTTAATGATGAAAGTGAAGCTTATGTGATGACATGGTTCTGGAATAGAGATGACAAAATGTATGAATGGAGAGAAAGTGGATGTTGAATGGAGTGAAAGTGGATGTAGTTTAAGGATAATTCTTAGGCCCAACACATACCGAGGCTAAACCACCTCACCCTCATCAACAGAAACTAGGCTTTAATCTAATCCATATTGGATCACTAGGCCAACAAAATGAACACATCATAATATGCTTTAGCATGATCTCCACCTGATCACTATGTCAAACAAGCATGGATGCCACCAGATTTATCTACCTACACCATGATGAATTTTCCTGTCTCTTGGTCTCTTAGGCTTTACCGCAATCCAAACTCGGATCACTAGGCCCTAAACTGAGACCCACTCTCCAATATTTAATGCATATCCCAAACCCAGGATTACTAGGCCCAACAGAGACCAAACCACCTCTTGCCTTTACCAGATATCCTGTCATTAACCGGAAAGGATTCCTAGGCCCACCGAGGCAACACAATCCTAGCTTTACCGCAACCCACAATTTGGATCAAGGATCACTATGCCAGTGGCTTTACCGTGATCCACAGTCTGGTTCAAGGACCACAAGGCCATGTGATATATCATTCATAGATCCACCCCACTCAGCTTCAAATCCATCCGACAATCCAACTTAACCAAAACATGAGAACCCCATCACACCATGGGTATCTGGAAACGGAAAGGCTAGGCTAAAAACACTATCACACTTGGAAAAACCCATGCCATGATAGAAAATAACCACATGCAATACCATGCATGCCAAATCTAGCAGGGAAACTACACATGCAAGTCGATACCTTCAATGAAGCCTACCGTAGTTACTTGATACTACCATTCCTTGCTTGAACTTTTATTCCTCTCACATTATTTTCCTTTCTTGCTCTAATGCCAAAATGCTCCAACAAAACTCTAAGTGTCCAAGAGTACGAGAGAGAGAGAGAGAGAATAATGAGAGAGTTGCAAAACTCAACTGAAAAAAGGTTACACTAACCAAGCTTTCCAACTAATCCTTAGAAGCCTTTCTATCAATAAAGCTTCTATTTTCTTCATTTTCCTCCTCACATGCAACCTGTGACCTTTCACCTTCCTTTTCTCCTAATTTCCATTATTTCTATAAATAAATGTGCCAAAAATGCCATTTACCTTTCCAAAGCCTTAGCCATTGCCTTTTCTAATTTCCTTAGCCATAAATAGCCAAATGAACACCCCCTAGGATGTCTTGCCCAACATTCATCTTGGAATATGTGTCCCATCAACTGTTGTATTTATATATTTTTACATGAGTTTTTTAACCAGGTGTGTTACATATAAAATGAGGAAATTAAGAAATATATCCAAGAGCTACTCTCAAAAGGGCACATCTGACCAAGTTGCTCACCCTATGGAAGCCCAATTATGCTCACGTAGAAGAAATATGGAACCTAACGACTCTACATTAATTATTAGGCCTTAAACAAGATCACAGTTAGGAACCGATACCTGATTCCCCATATTGATGACCTTCTTCACCAACTCAAGGGCCTAATTATTGAAGCAAGATTGATTTGAAGTTCGGCTACCACCAAGTCCCAATAGAACCAACTTATTTGTGGAAGACTACTTTCAAGTCCAAGTAGGCTCTTTTTGAATGATTGGTCATGCCATTTGGTTTGATGAATGCCCCAACAACTTTCATGAGGTTGATGGATGATATATTGAGGCCTTTAACCAATTGTTTTGTGGTTTTATAGGTAGATGATATCCTCATCTTCAACAAGAGTTGGGTAAAACACTTGTGGCATATTCAACAGGTCTTTCACACGCAGTGGAAGCACAAGCTATGTGTTAACTTAAAAAATTGATCCTTCGACATGGACAAGGGCCAATACCTAGGCTACATTATTGATGAGGAAGGTGTGCATGTGGATCCAACCAAGATGTAAGTCATTCCGGATTTCCCAATCCCAATGAATCTAATAGAGCTTGACAGTTGCTTAGGCCTTGCTAACTTCTACCAAATATTCGTGTTGGGATTCTTTTATATCAGTTAGACCTTAATTCAAGTGACCAAGAGTGGAGCAAAAGAAAAGGTTTCTTTGTTTGAGCCACAACAAAAGGAATTAGATGAACTAAAATACCACCTTTTCTTTACCCCAGTCCTCAACCTACCAGACATGAAAAAACCGTTTAATATTAATATAAATTCCTTTGACTATGCTATGGGTGGAATTCTTAATCAACAGGGATATCCAATGGCCTATTATAGTGAAAAACTCTTTGATACTATTTGCAGATATCCTACTAGTAATGGAAACATTATATTTTAGGGAAGGAGGCAATCATACACATTAATCACAGGCCTTTACAATTTATGCGGACATAAGGGCAGTTTCAATATGATCCCCATTAGAAATGGTCCACATACCTACAACATTTCCATTTTAACCTAAAGTACAAGAAGGGTAGCGCCAATCATGTCGCAGACTGCCTCAGTTAACCCCCGTTTGTGGAACGAGACCTTTGGGTGGCCACGTTTATCCAAAAATGACTCATAATTCATTGCCACATATTAGATGCTAATGGTAGGCAAGCATGTTATGGGATTCTACCTCCACGATGCACTATTTTGCTACCTGGGACACCTTTTATGTTTCTTTAAGTGAGTGTGCCAAGATGATCGAGGAGGCACATTACATTTGAGTAGTAGGACAATTTTGTGTAGAGAATATCATAGTGGAAATGCTACATAAGTATTTTTATTGGTAAAAAATTTGATAAGATGTTGGAAAATTGATTAGGTCCCGCATCGTCTATGTCATTGCCAAATCATCCATTAAGAAGCAACACATGTACCCCCCTCTGCCTACTCCTAGCTAGCCTTGGGAATCCATATTGATGGATTATATGTCTCTCCTTCCTTCTAATAAGCATGGTAATAATTGTGTGTTTGTGGGAATTGATATGTTTTTTTAAGATGACCATTATAACTGTCTGCAAGAAAAGTATCATAATTGAATCCACTACCAAAATATTCTTCAAATGAGTGTGGGTACATGTTTGGATACTATATATAATCATATCAGTAGGGATAACAAGTTACTAAACGTATTTTGGTCGAGCCTTTGGTCATTGTTTGACAGCAAGCTCATCAACTGCCTTCCACTGTAGACTAATGGCCAAATAGAGGTCACTAATTAGATGATCGTGCACATTTTTTTCATGTATAACTCCAAGAATCCAAGAACATGGGGTGGGAGTCTCCCCTATTTCCAACATAACTATAAAAAATATTTCCATAGCTCAATTGGCCACAACTCCTTTCAAGTGGGCTCAAGATTTCAATCCTTGGGCCCCAATGATGTCATACTACTACCCCTCGCAACTACGCAAGAAGCATATACACATGTTTAATTTAGCGTTGACAAAACTAGTAAGTTTATTGAGTGAATTCATCACATTTGCTAACATTTCCATGATATCTTGTAAAAGGCTAATACTAAGTAGAAACAATGTCATGATTAGCATTGGCTTCCACATAAGTTTCAAGAGGGAGACTAGGTTTGGTTGCAATTGTAGAAGGAATTAATTGTAGGGACCCATCAATAGCTTTAGCCACTTCACTATGAACCTTACACCATCACCAATGCTATGGGTGACAATGCTTTTGAGCTAAGTATCCCCCCCTTACTTGGCCAACACCCAATATTCAATGTGGACCACGTTCAAATATACTTTCCACCATTGTTACACACATCAGATTCATAGAGTAGATGAAATCAACAAAGATCAACCTATATTGAATTGAACATGCCACATTAATGAGATCGTGAAAACACATATTAAGAGCACTTGCTAACAGAGGATCCAACTATATCGAGTTGTCAAAAAATACGAGCTCTCAACCAATGCAAGTGGCTCATTAAGAGCCAAATTTAGTAGAAGTTTCCCCAACTAATGGAGGCACTCAATGTAATAAGACCATTTCTTCCTAAGGGGGGAAGAATGATCTCAGTGGATATCGATGAACACCCACTTATTCCATTGACTCATAGAGAACTTTTCTATTTTGGTAGTTTTCTATAGTGTTTTAGGTCTCAAGATTTGGAGTCATTTTGAGGCCCTAAATGGTATTTTTTAGGTAAACAAACACTCGTTAGTCGTAGAATCTTGAGCATAATTGATAAATGTACTGCTTGGTTAGATACATTTCCAATGGGCTACCGATCATACCAAACAAAATATTGTATGCCATAGTAATGACCTCGAGAGGTTGACATTCCAACTT
>APFE030631192.1:0-15564 GCA_000404065.3 Pinus taeda | reverse complement strand
TGAATTTCTGAGAGAAAATCCTTGCTGATTTTGACTGTATTATTCATAGTAGAGAGTATTAGATTGTCCACTAACTCTAATATTGCACTAATTGGAGCCATTTTTAATCCTCAAAAAATAGTGAAACAATGAGGAAAAGTGACACAGGGTTAGGCCTACAATACCCACGACCATTAATATGTAAAACATAGAAGAATGCATCCCAACATTTACTCAATCAAAAACTTCAATCACTAGCCAATTCACACTTTCCCATTTCAACCTGCGGAAGCTTTCCAATATATGTTCAAGATCATTCAATATTATCAATCTTGATCCACTCACCTTCAGGCAAAAACAATACTCAAATGCTTCCTAAACCATGCCAATATTCACATGAGATTATACACATCATCCCAAACTTTCACCATACTTCCATGATTAACTCACATACTTTCATCATAACTTATTCCTATTTCATAGGGTTTTTATAAAACCCAAATCACAAATCTTAAAACATAACTTTATACAAAAGTTCATTTCCAATCCATGAGTATAGACTTTCATACTCATCATTCAATTCATAGAACCAAATCATGCACTTTTTACTTTAACGCACTCAATTCAGTACATGGAAAGTATGAAAACCCAAACTTTGATGTGTGCCCTTGCCCTTTTGAAATCACTTCATATCCAGTGTATGCATGAAATAGTGCCAAAAGAAAAGCTGCTTCAACAGGTTGTATTACCTGGCTGAAAGAAAAGTGCATCTCATCTGATATGGAAGATGCTTTTAGAGATGAGAATAAACAAGTAATAGGCTCTCCAGAAGGATTTCTATCTTCAAAGGCTGCTACAACAGTGGGCCAGAGTGGACAAAGTTCCAGTAGACAGGATTGTTGTAAGATGATGTGCAAGAGGTCACATGTAGCGACAAATAATCATGTCGATAATCATGCTGATGTTGTGGTTCTGTTTCCAATTGACGAGATAATACACTGGCATAATGCAATCAGAAAGGAATTAGAGGAAATTGCAATGGAGGCACGACAAATACAATTATAGAAATCAATGGCTTTATCTGGTCACCTTTTGCAACTTTTCCCTTTAGCTTTCACTTCTAGGGCTCGAATTTCTCGTTACCATTCATCCCCGGCCTTCATCAACCTCTGAAAATGCCCCTTTAGAACGTCTTTATACTGTCATGAAGTTTGCCTATTGTCTGGAGTTGCAGGCGGGATGCCACCGAATGAAAACTATGGAGTAATAAATGCTAAAGGCAAAAGCGATGAGGGGCTAGTTGTGGAAGAGGGCAATAGAATGCAGGGCGAAAGTTTTAATGGAGGAGGTGATGGGAATGGAGCATTTGCTGTTGCAGAACCGTCATCGGATACCAGAGCTTTGCCCGTTGAGCTCCACAAAGAGGCAACATATTCGTATTTGTCTTATGCGTTGTCAGTATTAGTTGGTCGTGCTCTGCCCGATGTTTAGGATGGATTAAAGCCTGTTCATCGTCAACTTCTATTTGCAATGGATGAATCAGAGGAGAAGGAGGTGCGCAACCTCGTGGAGAGGGTCGGTTCTGACGTTACTGCAGACGATGTAGAGCTTTTTCACGATGAGCTCGAGAAGGTCTTCGGCCTCAAAATTCATCATCAGCTCGACCCTAGATTAGGTTCTGCAGACAACTCAGAGTCCCAATCCCCATCTTTGCTTCATGGAAATACCAGCAGAGTCAACGACCTGTACCCACTGCATCAATTCTTCTTGAATTCCAGTAAAGTTGATATACCTGTAAGTAGTAATAGGAGGAAGGATCACTCGGCGCCTAGAACCTCGTTGAAGGATCTTTTTTTTTTTTTTCGCCACCAACAGGCGGGAGGATCAACAGGTCCCTATAAAATAGGTCATCCTTAAAGAATTCCCAGAAAAGAATTGTGCCCGAACTGAGGCAGGAAGGTGTGGAGCCTCATAAAGAAAACTTGCTTTCACTCTCTCTCTGGCCAAGCCTGAGAGCATGAAGCCATTGGTGCATAAGCCATTAGAATCTGATTATCATAAGACCTTTGGCACAATAGCTAGGATTAAGGCCTAAATATCTGAAGGGATTGATATGCGGCATCAAAATTTTCATGAACATGTGTCTTCTCAGATCATCAATTTTGTAGATTATAGCTCAGCAAATATGGCAGAAACATTTATGAATCAGTCATCCGCACAGTCATAGTTGTCAGGCCAACACTCAACGCATTCAAACGGATGATACCATGTCAGGTAGGCACTCAATGCATTCAAACGGATGATACCTTGTCAGGCAGGCACTCAACGCTTTTAAACAGATGGTCAGTGGTCAGAGAATATGAAACGTTTATGGAGTCTGAGCGTGTTCAACAGGGCACAAAAAATAGAATATGTCAGGGCAGTTTTCATGGAGGAGAAAATGGCACCGACTCCACGGTGGAATATGCAACGCTACAATGGAGAGGATTTGTATTATGAAGTATATAACGTAACAATGTTCAGTGTGTTATGGCAGCGTATTGGGTAGACTGGAGTTGACTAATGTAACAAGAGCAGAGGTATAGCGAAGGTATGCAATGGTATTAACTGGGAGCGTATGTTACAACCAAGAGTGGAGGTAATGTGGTATGGCGGAGAGTGGAGGCATTAACCACCAACACGTCAATATTCAAACATTAACCACAATCACGATACCGATGCATATAAATTCATATTTCACAATTTTGTAACTTTGAATAGTAATTATCGAGAATCTGTTGAATCAAGAAGGAAGATTTGTTGAATCATAAAGGAAATAAAAGACGCAAAATACAGACCTCTGCGATCAACAATTGAATATGGGGCCCATCAATTTAATGTCCTGCTAAGGAATGCAAAATCCACCAATGAATTCCTCCCTGCGTGAAAAGCCCAGGTTTTCACAAACTGAAAAAACAAGTGGCTCATATAATATGAGCAGGGCAGGATATCGCCCACTCTGATACCATGTTAAACACACATGGACAACTAGAGAGATCTGAAAGATAAAACATGCAATTCAATTTTTATTAACAAATCATATACATTTGTAGTACATGTGGTGACCGTTGGGTTTCACATCCCAAGGTTCCTTGGACTCCTTTTGTCCATTCGGCTTCCACACTAACCCATTGAGGATTAGGTGTCCAACATCTTCCTATCTAGTTGGTGGTGTTTGTGCAAGAAACCATTTTCTCCTTATGAAATGGCATTGGACTCCTTCATATATGCCTATGCATGTATATTGTTCAATACTCTAGAGCCACAAGTGCAAAAGGCACTTTTATGACATCTGTGATGATTTATTGATACCTATATACACATTATTGTTTAATCAACCATCTCCCATCTGAGGAAGCTATAGATGCCATCAAGAAGATTCGAGATTAGTTCATGGACAATCATTTATCTTATATTAGAGTTTTGGATGTGCATCAAATCTTCATTTGCTACTAGGGTATGTTGCCAACATATTTTCATTAAGAGAAATAACATTCCAAACAATGTTTATAGGGATCACTCATTCTTTGATTATGAATTCAAAAAAATGATGGCCCTAGTTTCCTTTCAAAAAAGGAGTCCAAACAACTTGAATATATCTAGTTTCATTGTGAAAATTTAAAGAGGTATGGCCCAAAAGTAGTTGTCAAAGATCATTGTAAATTCTAAGATATTATAAATCATATCATCAATAAAGATGTACTTTTTGAAATTATATTTCAAGGTGCTAAGAATTTTAAGGATTTCATGAAAATAATTGAAGGTATTTAAGAAAATAAATAAAGGGAGATAGTTATTGGCCTTTCAAAGTGAGAGAAAAAAGGTAATGTCAAGAAGAAAAGAACAAGATTATGGAAATAGAAGATAGCCACTACTATATATGGTGTATAAATTTGATGGGTAGTTTCAATGATACATATAAAATTGACCATATTGTTTTTCTTTAATGTCTAAAGGAATCAACAACTGGGTTAGTCTTTTACTTGCATGAAACAAGGTAAATTCTACTTTCTACCACTATAAGCCCTAGTTGAACTATGCTACCCCCTAGAACACATCTAAAGATTAGAAATTAGGGATTTGAGCATGGGACCTTATACTCACATTTACTTTACATTTTCACAAGCTTTCCAAGTGAGCTCCCCTTGCCTGGGGGGGCTAAATTGACCATATTGTTGAATTACTAAATAATTATCAAAATTTTGATATATTTTATCTTAAGTGCCCTGATATTTGTCATATTTACAACATCATTCGATGTTTGTCAAACTTCCAACAGATGTTCGACATATCAAGGTTGGCTCCTGTGAGATGAAAAGGGTAAGAAATGGATGGATAGAAAAGATAAAAGGTACAAATAGATAAGATATAAAATTAAATATAAAGAAGTTACGCTACAAATTATAGACATATAACATAAGATAAGATGGCTATATGTTGATGTCAAAACAAAGTGGGAGTGTTTAAGTGCTTTATATAAGATAAAATGTATAAAGCAAAAATGTCAAGCTAACCTATAATATGAGGGGAAAAAGTCCATACTCCATAGTTAGAGGCCACTTTAAGAGGAAGATGTAAAATATAGGAAAATCTAGGAATGTAAAGTGGACATAGAAAATTAGAAATATCTCACATCTATTAGGAATAGATCTGTTTGATCTCATAACATCCAAGGATAATGGAAAATAATTATCATGTTGCAATAGTATCTTTTTGACATGAGAGGATCTCTACTTCGCAATTAGTTTATATGATTAGTCAAGTTATATGAGAGTTGACCCTGACTAGTGCCACCTAGAGTTATTATCCTAATTTGGTAAAAGTACAAAGCTACACTAGTCCATGGAATTATAAGGGTCCTCCATCAATCCATCACTTTATCAATTTCCTGAAGTGAGATTGGTGTTGATGGATTTTTATCCAAGAATAGGATATATATTGTGGTAGTTGCCACACATGATAATTCATGGTGAACACATGTCTAATTATATTAATTATACCTATCCTAATATAATCCTATGCCTCAAGGGTCTTTTCCCCAATACATCATCAACCATTAACCATCACTTTCTTTATTATTATTCTACCTAGTGTATATCCACATCACACCCTATATCAAGTTTTATCAGACCATTTAGTGCACGATCAAGTTTCAAACCAGTACCACCTTGTACCGAGTAAGCCAGTGCCAACTGAATAAGAGACCATTGCAGCACAATTCTCCCCATTCATTCCCATGTCTGTTTTGGTAGAATATTCACATCTGATCCAAAATCTAGAATGACTTGATCCATTTTGTATTCTCGATCTACGCAGTGAGTCTCATTTCACGCCTTGTCCTTGTCTTATGCTTTCTGGTCTTGCGACCTACACGTGGTTCACATGGCTTGGTCCCAGCACATCTATTGATAAGTTCTTGTAACCCTTTCACAACATTATCATCATGCGATAACTTCAAGCAGGTTTCCAGGAAAGTTATGAACATAGAGGGGTCCATCTTTGGCTCAGGCTTATCCTTGCTTCCTGAAGTGGAGGCCTCAGTGAAGCTCTTCTTAGCTTCCATGATTGCTTCATGAGAACACTCTAAATTGAACTTAGCCTCTTTCATTGGGGCTTTGTGAACCCATGTACTATCTTATGGTTGTTTCCCCTTGTCATCCCTTGTCGCAATTCCACTTTGCAGCACTATATTTATGTTCAGGTCTTCATTGCATGGCTCAAACCTCATCATCTGTAGGTTTTGAGTCGGGGGCAGTGGTAGTGCTCCTTTGTCACGTATCTTGGCATAGGACAATATTTTGTTTCACGATAAAATAACGTGCAATACTTGCACGATAGGCACGTTGGATTAGTGAAATCTTGGGAATAATGTCTTGGCCCTCTGCAATTGTAGCAAATCAATTGTTCTCAACCTCTATCAAGTCCTCCTCCACCTTGGCCTCGTCAGTGCCCCTGAAATCATGTTTACGTCACCCCGACATTCTGGTAAAGGGGTCGCGTTTAGGCCTGAACCTTGTAGGCGAGAGTTCTATCCATCATCAATTCGTAGGTCATGCAGGTATGCTAATCATGTCCTATCGATTTGAAAAAGTTGCAGAACAAGTGTTGCAACGTTTGCACATACTTCTGTAGCAAGTGACAGTTATTCGTGGCATTTTTTTGGCTACCTGACAGATAGCGCACCATAAAGCAGGTGCCACGCTAGGTCTTGCTTCAACTTCTGGCCTTAAAGGCATCAATCCTCCTCCTGCAAGGTAATTTGTAAAGACTGGGTAGTGGTGTTTGTCGAGATCCTGACTCTTGCATTTCAAACACCGTACCTCCTCATGCACCTCTAGTTGAACCGTCCTGTCCTGCTTCAGACTTTGCATCTCAAGGCACAGATTCTGAAGCTGGGCGTGGATCTACTAAACTCCTAGATTAGGATCTTTCATCAGAGTTTCATATAGTCTCATGGAAATCTCCAACGCCTCTACCTGAGTTATTAGCTTCTACTGCGACATTGCGCTCCTTAAGTGGGGTAGTAGTGAAACCACAAACCACTCGCGATGCCGTCCATCTGTCAAATTGATATTGGCTTTGCAGATTTGACACTTCAATCTTTGATCCAATTCCCATGGTGTCTCGCCTGGTCACATCGTGATCTCTTTGAATCCCACAATCAACTATGACTCAGACTTAGGCCTGCTAAATTCCCTATTTAGTGCTGCTTGGATTTCTGCTACTCTAGCATTCGGGTTATCGTTAGAGTACTTGATGTGCCAGATTAGCACACGATCTTGCAGAGCACTAACCAGCGTTGCCTTCTTTATATGATCATATATAACACCTTGAGCTTCCCATACAGCCCTCATAATGAACTAGAATTGGTTCGGATCTTCATTTCCCAAACCTTTGAACAAAGATAACTTTACTGTGTTTGCCATACTGAATCACAGTGGAGGTGGAGGTGGTACAGGTGAAGTTGGAGGTGATGGTGGAGAAGACGGAGGTGGTGTGGGTGGAGGTGGTATTCGTGAGAATCCTTGTTTTATCAACTGAATAACACTTCACAGAGAGACCTTCACTATTCCTTCTTCGTCCCTTCACGGAGGTGGAATCAAGGGGTATACTCTGGACCCTTATTTCCTTTGTTTCTGTAACCTTTTCGCTTCGCGTAGTCCAAAACATCAAGGTAGCTGCATAACCTATTTTTCGCACAACAACATTTTAATCCAAGTATTTAGAGATTTAACGTACTTACCTCGCGGTCCTTTGAAAAAGCGTCACTCCGCCTCACTATAGTTGGCTGAGGAGTCAACTATGAATTCAGTAAAAAATCCTCCTATGATGTGATCGAGCCAATGGTTGACAATGCGTGTGATCTTATCCTCTGATGCTTCCAACCTTTGCACTAGCTTTGGGGTCCACACACCAGGACCATCAAGTTTGGCTATCTACTAGCTTTGTGATCCTCTCGTATATCTTAGTAGGAAAGGAGGCGAAAAAGATTTTATGGATCTCCATATACAAGTATTGGTCCAACTACTGTTCTTTTGACAGTCATGGGTTTCTATTTTCTTGTTCCGTGAACTCGTGAATTCTTCTGTCCAACCAGCCTTCGATTTCTTTCTTATTTGGATTCCAGTGATACGACATCACACATCTCTTATGTAGATTCCAATCCCGGCAATGGAACCATTTGTTGGCTTGTGGGGGTTTGACCTAGGTTCAACGTTAGTTAGCCAAAAAAAATCCCTACACTACTGGCCCTTTCGGCATCAGCCCATGGAGCACAAACTGAAGTCTCAGCCAAAGCAGTATGGGGGGATGCTGGAACCAAGTTTCTACACCATTGAGATTGATGTGATGTCATTTTATTCCAGCTATACCTACCTTCGCATAGGTTTCTTAACCTATTGTTCCACCTTTCAATACCTTCGCAAAAGGGTACAATCGTCTTCCTCACAGCCCTAACCAGGGGCTGAAGTCCTTTCGTGCTGCTAGAGCAATGAACTGCGATATTTTCCTAACTAGGCTAAGTGTATTTATTATCAAATCTTAGCTAGCTTCACATAAACAAATGTTCCTACTTACAGTCATTTATCCAACACAATTACATACATTCGCGCATCATATAAGCATTATAAGTGAAATTTATAGCCAATATAACAGATGCATAAACAGGAAATAAAGACACAGAAATTGTAGAAACTTCACTTTATTGATAATTCTAAACAATTATAGACTCAACCCGCCCTGCGCACTCAGCTGCAGGGGTCCGCACACTCAGCTGTAGACTTCTAGGCCTCTATGCACTTAATTGTAGAGCCTCTACCTATGCTACGGCCCAAAACTTAGGCTTCTACTCAAAGCTATCTCTCATACATCATATCTTGCTTGATTCCATTATTCAATAATTGCCTCTAACTACTTAGAACTTGGCTCTTTTTATACAATCCCATGGTCCACAGACCATGGTAGATCTTCTACGACTGACATTACCTTTCAAAATAAGGGCAGAAAACCCTATGACTCTTTAACAACTATGCGCTCCGCAACCACAAAATGCGGAGTCTTTACATTTGGATTATAAAATTTGACCAAAATATGGGCTTTTAGCCGCAAAAATGTCCTTGGGGGATCTTGCGCCCAACGCTGGGGTTTGGATTACCTCCCAAGATACAAATCTTAACACTCCCTCTTAGAGATGGAAGTACTTCCAACACTAGGAAGTATCCATCATCATCACCATTGGTGATCCTATCCCATCTGGTGTCCATATATGCAACATACTCTACAGAATGAACCCTACAATCTCAGTAGTTTCTTTGCCTCATATTATCTGAACCTAAATACCTAAACACTTCCATAGGGATGCTCCCTCTAAATCTAGAATTCCTTCAAATCTACACAATCTCCACTGGTTCAACATGCTAATGATCTTGTATCCTATAGGTCAATCTGAGTTGCAGTCAAACACATGCCATCATAAATGCAACCCAATCCTGCAAGCACTCATACTCTTGGATTAAACAAAAATCATGCACATCCCTCCAATCTCAAATGTGAAACATCATGATCCAATGAAGAAGCTAGTTTTCTAATCTGTAGACCATCACAAGAAGAAATCTTGATCATACTAATCTCGTCTAAGCCAAAGAAATCCTTTTGCTGTCCCAGTGATGCATGGAAAATCATAGGAATTCCATGATCATTAATATGCCTTATAACAAACTGTTGTTCACTAGGCTCACCATCATTCCACTAAAACTCCTAACCAAAATCACTGCTAAGCCATTCAATACCACATCAACATGTCTTCAATCAAACACTCTACTCCATGGTTTAGACAATCTCAGCTCACCCTGAGTCGCTTCGTTGTGCACGCTCTGATTCACTAGCCCTTTAAAGTAGCTTTGATACCATGTTGTTTTTCCACGATATTGGAGTTTAGGTTAGAATATTACAATCATTGATGCTATCAATCCAAGTATCACAACAAACTACTTTGCACAATGGAATATAAACAACAATAAATGAACACATGCACAAATAT
The DNA here is from genome assembly GCA_000404065.3 of Pinus taeda. Classification (NCBI taxonomy): domain Eukaryota; kingdom Viridiplantae; phylum Streptophyta; class Pinopsida; order Pinales; family Pinaceae; genus Pinus; species Pinus taeda. The sequence continues at coordinate 6,008 of APFE030631192.1, read as the reverse complement.
AGACAACTTTTTACAATTTTTAACTTCCCAAGTTTTTTATATTAACAAACTGTAATATAATGGTCTAAGGCTTCTAATGGTCCTCATACATTTATTGATACAAGTACATACAACTAGGGTTTGGTGTTAGTCCTTTGACAACCAATCTACTCTAAACAAGATACACTCGCCATCTAGATGATGTAACGTGCTCTCTTAGCTCCTCTCAGTTGTACCCTAAACACACCTTCTCGGTCCTTTGGATCCCAATATACAACAACACCAACCTCCCTTTATCAATGGACCAAGGCCATTAGGTTATTGAAAACATCTCCACCTTCTCTCTAGATGATCGTTAGTCCTTCAATGCATCAACACATCGAGACTCCTATCAAGTTGTTCACAAATTCTTTTGTTAACAACTCACATCTATCCATTTCTTCTCCCCAAATCCTTTGCGACTTCTTTCCCACTAGCTTCTTCTTAGTCCTTCAAGGACACAAATGCTTAGGGACTTCTTCCCACTAGGGCCTTCCTATGTTGCCCAATGAAGGCACACTTAGGGCACGTAAGGTTTCCACCTGTCATTATTGAATCTCCTTCTCCAATAATGAACTTGGGCTAATGTGATCTACTCCCTTGAAGTCCTTCATTCGTCCTTCAAGAATCAGTCCTAAGCTCACCCAATTATTCCTCTTCTGATAGTCCTGTTCATCCTTCAAGAATTTGTACTTAGGGCTTGGAGCAAGCCACTAGAACCCTCTTAAATCCTACTCTTTTGGCTACTCCACCAACTATCCTACACTAGGACCTCATCCACTTACCAAGGAAAAACTCGTAACACCATACTCTGTCTGAGATGCATCTCTGTTCTATGCCCTAGAGTTTGAGTTTTTCGGCCCATTAGTTAGGGCTTCTTGACCCACTACAACAACCCTTAACATTGCCACAAAATTCCTCTAAGTTGTACATGAATCCTACCTCCAAGCCTTGCTTGTTTGCTATACTCGAACTTCTTCCAATGCTATCATAACAGAACTTTGATGGCTTGCCTATATTGTTGTTATATTGGGTGTATTCATTGTGTTCCTGCACTAGGATGCCCTCCCATATTTGGACCACCAACTCTATCAATACATCATACATGAAGAGAAAAACATACCTCTTTGAAGAATTTTACCTTTGCCTCAAATGTTGGCCTTGAGCATACTCTAATATGAAGTTTTTTGGCTTGGTTAGGGAACCATACCAGCCTATAACAAGACCTCAAAACCACCTGTAATCTATGCTTTATTTCTTCCACAAGACCTGTACCATATGTGCTATTCTACTAGGTATACGTGACAACCATTTGCAGCTATCCAAAACACAGTTTAGTTCCTGTAATATGTTAGATGATCCAAAAATAAAATATTATCATAGGTTATAAAGTTGGAATAAAATAATTATTAATTTAAGATATTAAATTAATAATTATTATTCTAGAATATTTAATTATTTAATGGAGACATTTAGAATTGTATATTGTTGTAATAAGATATGACTCTCCAAATGTGTCATATCTTAGGCTCTATTTTAGGAGATTTGTTAGCTAGTTGTTTTGAATAGCATTTATTGTAAGTGGACACTTGTTATTTAATAAGTGATCCATAATTAGAGGTAGTTAGGACATTGAGCTTATAAATAGCTCATTGTGAGAGTGTTTGGTTGTTTAGGTGTAAACTCTTGCAAAATCAAATATGTAATTGTTGTTTTTTTCTTTTTTTAATTATTAAAATTACGTGTCTGAGGACACTTCCGCCATTATTGTGGTATCAAAGCTCCAACAATGCTGCAATTGATGTGAGGAGGATATTCGAGCTCTACAAGTTTTTGGAAAACTCCATTGAATTGTTCAGTGAATGATTGGTATGAAATTTGTCAAGTTTTTGTTCAAAAGAGAAGAAATTTTATTATTTTATTGATTTTAGATTTTTTAAATCTGAAAACCAATTTTTTTGTATTATTATCAAAATTGTTGTGTCTTGAATTTGTATTATTTTCTCCGCTCCAACGTCTGCCAAACTTCTGCCACATTAGAAGGGCATTCATTGTGTGACTCCTCTGTTGGAATTTTTGAACCACGACCTTGTTTGCATATAAGACGAGGCACAAGACGCCTAACTGTATATACCTCTTGAACATCTTGCAATATCATGTTCAGATGCCCGTAAAATCCCTTCAAAAATCCAAACAGGTTTCCTCTAAGTCCATGAGTGTGTTGAGTCTAGACTTGGACACAACCCTTTTCATAATAGCAGGCAGACAGAAAACATAGAGGACCCTTTGCCTTCTCTGCAAGCATGTCAAAAATCTTGACTTGGTGGTTTTTTTCTGCCGCTTTTTTAAGAAGAATGGAAGTGCGAGCCTTAGCTCGTTCTTGAGCTTCATCTAAAGATGATTCATTGAGCTTCCGAAGTACTCAGCTCATGTATACATCTCCTCCTTTGTTCGGCTCGGCCCGGACATTATCTATCTAAAAATCAAGTCAAACCGTACATCCTGATTTGTCGTCTCATGCAAACCAAAGCAAAGGGCCTTGTAGTGCCAGATCAACATCTTGCAGGATTTCTTTAATCGAAAAATACATGTGTCATCATTCTATTAAGCAATTCTTCATTTTGTAGAAAATCCGCCACTGAAAGTTTGGAGATGGATTTTTGCCAACGTTTTTAGTACTTTAGTGCACTGAAATGATGAAAAATAGTATTATCAGGCTGATTTTGACAAACGATTTGGATCCAGTACCTATTGTATGTTCCTTTGTTCCATTTACTCCAGCCAGAAGACAACGTCAACAAGTGTAAAGCAAAATTCGATCGCTCCTCCAAAATGTCTTTCTTCTTAGTTTCTGGTGTAATCAAATTTGTAAATTTTGTGGAGAAATAAGGAATATGTATTTTGGAGACATTTGATGATTTTTTTAATTTTAGGAATTTATTGTTTATGGAGTAATAAGGTCATTTGTAAATATTTGGAGTAATAAGGAGATTTTAATTGTACTTTTTATTTGGAGGGATAAGTGTGACATTGTAACTCAAAGTAATTTTACTTTGAGGGGGGTAACTTTTTTTCAACAAGTCTTGCAAGAGAATAGTTTAAAAGTAAAATTTTGAAAGCTACCTTGTAAATATTTGAGAAATTGACTAGAGCCAAGTGCAAAGCTGAGTCATTTTTCTCCTGCTTTAACGAATATACGAGGGTCAAGGCCAAGCCCCGATAGATCATTTTTTATTGCATTGTGTGTTGCATGTTTTGTTGCCCATCTTGATATTTTTTTCTTCTAAGTCTGATTCTTGGTGAGAAGCTTCAATGCTACAATGTCAAAGTTGAATAATTTGTTTTCTGATTCCGACAAACTTGAAGGAACAAAATTCTATAAAACATGTCAACGCCTCATCGAAAGCACTCCCATTTATAATGAATTATGGCAGGATATATGTGATGGTGATATTAAGCCAAATAAACCCACAGATGTAGCTGCACTAGTAAAATTGGAAGTTAAGAATTCCAAAGCATTAGCTCTCATTAGATATTCTGTCAATAATGAAATGTATGTCCATATAGAAAATGCTACAAATGCATGGTCTGCTTTGAAAACTTGTAAAGATCTCTTTGATACTCAGCCTGAATCAAATACAGTTGATCTACAATTAAAATTAGTGCAACAAAAATTGGCTGAAGGTGGTGATGTTCTTGAATATATCTCAACACATAAGAATATTAGGCAGGAAATCATTAATGCTAGTTTTCTAGCAATAGATGATAGTTTTATGGTCACAATTGTAATTGCTAGACTTCCTTCTTCCTACAAGCATTTTTTGGAGACTCTACAATTAATTGGGAAATTAAAGAAACTAACGTTTGATGAGCTCTCTGACATGTTGACCCAACATGATAAAACCTTTGGGAAGAAGAAGAAAGTTGGTGAAGATGTTTTTTTTACAGAGGCCAGCACTAGTAAATCATCGACTGATAGTTTTCAAGGCAGAGGCAGAAGGAATTTCAATCAAAATCAAGCAGCACGTAATGTACAAAGTCGAGGTCGAAGCCAAAGCGGATGAAACAAATTTAATGGAGGCAACAGTTCAGTGTTATTAAACCAGCTCACAAAAAGATAGAAAAGATAGTTGAATGACTTAGAATTCAGCCTCTTCGAGGGGCAACCTCCCTTACATTACAAAAATGAATAATTCTTGGATGATTCAAGTGACAAAACCTCCTTTCTATATATAGGAGTCTAAGGGATCACAATATAACCAAGCCGACCTAACAATAATAATATAAAGGAACAAAAATAACAATAGAGAGATTCTATGAGGCACAGTAATAACAATATGGGGACAATAAGGGCACAACAATATTAATAAGGGATACAACTACAATATTAATGGGGACATCACTAGTATTATAGGGACCTAACATGCCCCTCTCCTTAAAAATAGTGTTGTCCTCAATACTTTAGTAGTTCTAGATGCTTCTGTATAAAATTCTCATCCTCCCATGTGGAATCTTCAGTGGATAAGTTCTTCCACTTGATGAGATACTCTGAAATGGATCGATTTCGTAGTTGTTGAGTTCTTGTTTCTATCACTACTTCCAGTTCCAATATAATTTTTCCTTCCTCGTCAAGTTCTGGCAATATTGTTTGAACTGGGAGCTTGTCGCCTATAACCTTCTTTAAACATGAAACATGGAAAACTAGGTGCAGTCGAGAAGCTACAAGAATCTCCAATTTGTATGCCATAGTACCAATATTTTGCAACGCCTTGTATGGACCATAATACTTTGGTGACAATTTGTTATCCTTCTTAGCTTGCTTGAGAGACATTTGTTTATATGGTTGTAGCCGTAGGAATACCCAATCACCTACATTAAAACTTCTTTCACTGCGATGTTAATCTGCCTATTGTTTCATTCTATTCGGCGCCAACACGAGGTTATCCTTTAAGAGTTGGAGAACTTGTTGTTGATGCTCGATGTGATGTTCCACTGCTTGAATCTTAGAATTTTCTCTTAAATATGATGTGATGGATGGTGGCTGATATCCATAAAGTGCCATAAATGGGGTCATTTTTGTTGTAGTATGGAAGGAAGTGTTATACCACCATTAAGCCAGAGGCAACCATTTGACCCATTGTGTCTGTTTATCATATAAAAAGAAATGAAGATATCCTTCCAAATATTTGTTTACTATCACTGTTTGCCCATCAGATTGCAAATGATAAGATGAGCTATGAGCTAACTGAGTACCAAGACCATAAAATAATTTCGTCCAAAAATTCCCCGTAAAAATGGGATCTCTGTCACTTACAATAATGCTTGGGTTTCCATGTAGCTTTTGAATTGTTTCCATAAATTCCATAGAAACTGTACTGACTTTAAATCGATGTGATAATGCACAAAAGTTTGCATACTTGGTAAGTCTATCAACTACCACCATGATGACACTCTTTCCCTCAAACTTGGGTAAACCTGTAATAAAATCCATTGAAACCTCCTCCCAACGTTGGCTTGGAATGGATAAAGGTTGTAATAGATTTGGTGTCTTAATTGTTTCAACTTTATTTTGTTGGCATACCAAACATTCCACCACAAACTTTTGAATATCTGATTTAAGGCCATCCCTGTGGCAATTTTTTAAAAATCTTGAGTGCCCATCCTAAGGAAGAAGCATGCAATTCCAAAAGAATCTTTTGTTTGAGTTGGGAATTCTTACAGAGGTATAAGCGATCTTTGTACCATAATGAATCATTTTTCTAGCTAAATGTATCAGATGTACTAGAATCTTGTTGTAACTTTTGAATAAGCTCCCACACTTCTTCATCATTCTTCCATTCCTCCCTTGCTTTGTTTATCCAATCTGGTTGGAAAATAGAACTGGTGCACAACAATGCTTCCACATCCTCATCCTTTCTTGAGAGTGCATCTGCCACAACATTTTGCTTCCCTTTTTTGTATATGATTTCAAAGTCATAACCCAACATCTT
>APFE030631166.1:129355-160705 GCA_000404065.3 Pinus taeda | reverse complement strand
GCAGAATACAAGAAAGTTTATGATGGTACGGTTTCTTTGATCAGTCCATCCATCTGACATGATTGTACACCCTGTTCTCTCCCATGAGTTCTTGAACTCTTGCAAATACTCATTAATGGATTGAATTTCTTTCTGCAAACGAACCCCCCTTAGCTCATGCATAGTAGGGCCTTTGAAACCTTTTCCAGCAGCATGTATGGCATCAAACATAGGCTCATAATATGGTGAACGAGCAGCATTAAAGGGGATATCAGCATCATATCACCATCTAGCTATGTAATCACAAGCAGTCTCCCTCAATTCTTTCTTCCAATGGTCATCTAAAGTGGGCTGCATTTGAGGTTTAAAAATTTCAGGACCATGTGCATCTGATGGAGAGGAGGCCGGAGTGAAATAACTTTTGATAGTCACATCACCCTTTTTCATTCTACCCTTTCCCTTATCTTGAATAGAAGCAAAAGAGGGAGGAACATATCGGAAAGGATTGGATGCATTGGTTTGAGGGATAGAGGAAGAACCCTCAAAATCATAATGGGGGTTGGCACCCATCATTTTTTGTATCTCCCTCTTCCTCCCAATTTCAGCCTATAATTCTTTTTGCCTAGCCTTATCTTGTTTAAATTTCTCAATGCTAGCCAACATATTCTGCCTAATCTCCCCAATTTCTGGTGATTCACATGGGGTAATTTGGCCTCTAATCCCTGCCAAGTGTTGCTTCAGCCTATTAATGCCCCTGGACCCTCCTTAATTTTCCTATGGCAAAATTTGCATTGCATTTAACTATCAACCATTTCAACATATGCCCATGCAACATCTCTTGCTTTAGGTGTCATTTTTGGAATAGGAAATGAAAGCAAACAATCTGAAAATGAAAAAAAAAAACCTTCATTCAATGTTCATTTATTTGACAAAAAACAGTCTTTAAGCTTTCTAGATAAGCACCTCAAATTTACTAAGCAAAAACAGATTTATAGAGGTGAAAAAAAATACCTCCAGACACAAACTGCCTCCTCAAGCTTGCTCCAAGAATCAGCTCCTCAATGCTGCTCCAAATGGCTGCCCAAGAAGCTCCTCACTCCAGCTACAATGCTCCTCCAAGACTCTTCACTGCTGCTCCAAAACAAGCTCAAGAACTGCTCGCTAACTCTCAAAGAAGACTCTCACTCAAATGCATAAGATTGCTGTGAGAGAATGAGAGCTCTTGGGTGAGTTAAATAGGTTTTGGGAGGGGGATATGGACCCCAAAGATCTATTGGCAATATTACATAACTGTTTGAACTCCAAATCAACCCTAAAACTAATTTAAAATCCCCAAAAACAAGTTAAATTTTGTGCTTTGCGTCCGGTTTCCGTTCCCCAGCTACCCGGCCGTTTTATTGCGGACTCGGTTCGTTTCGGCCGAGTCAGCAATGACTCGGCCGTCCGAACCGGGTTACCCACCGAGTCATTGCCCAGGCCTTTGAAACGGACCAACTCGGTCGAGTCAATGTTGACTCGGCCGTTTCTTAAAACCATGGAAGAAACACTAGAAAGGAGTGACATCATAAGGCTGATGAAGATGATGGATGTAAGAAAATCAAGGTTAAGAGGGAGTTGACATGTTCTCAAAAGATAAGTATTTTACATCTCTCATTTGATTATTACTAGTAGTAGGTCTCTTGTCCTTAAATTATTTGCTTTGCTATGATTGTTCTTCCATGACCTCCTAATGAGAAATGCAGGTACATATAGAAGGCTACCAATGTTTTTCATAGTAGATGGAAGAATATAGCAAAGTTGCGACAAACAAACTCTTTGTGATGAGAGATATTGTAATGAACGAGATATGGACTCAGAGGGAGCATAATGCCTTTGTTTTCTATCAAGACAAAATAAGATTGGATAGCATGAAGCACAAGGCTAAGGATTATCTCAACAAAAGGAAAGAAGCCTACAAAGGGACATCTTGTCAGGCTTTGTACTGGCTCCTCAGAGTTGATGCACTTGGATTGATGTTGATCCTGCATGATCTGTTGACAAATGCATAAGTGCTCATGTGTCAAGAAGTTGCATTAATTGAAAGATTTGCTCTAAAAGGAGAAGTTAAGGCTTCTCCAGGAATCCTTGCTTAAGAGGGAATTGACCTCAAAAGAAGGATCTTGACTAGATGTCTGATAGCACCAATGACAAAGAGAGAAAATCTGGATTGCCATAATAGGATCTATTTTAGAGATAATACCCAATCAAAATGATGGATCAAGAAAAAGAAGCAGATCAATTGAGCCAAGGAATATAACTCAACATGTGTTGAAGTACCAAGTCAGAGAAATACAATTGCAGAAATTCAAATCGGGCAAGGAGTGCTAAAAAACATAGAGTTCGTATATCGCTTCTCATTGGGCTCCAATCTCATGGATGCATAGGAAGCAGACATCTGTTGCACTCAGAGACTAAGTATATTGTAGCATGAAGGCAAGTAGTATGACTGCAACTTACAAGACTGATTAATCAGGTGTATGTGACATCGTCATCACGAGTCAAGGAACCTTGAGATCTAGTGCCACTACATTCGTGACATGGTGTAGAGGAGAGCGATAAGGCTCAAGTACATCTTCACTAATGAGTAGGTAGTTGATGTTCTAAGTTCTAACAAAGTTGTTTCCTAGGGATAAGTTCCTGTACTTCAGAGACAGTGGAGGCTCGTGGAGATTATCCCTCTTGTTGAGGAGTGCTGATGTGGTTGTAGCACGATTGGACATTCTCCTTGTAGGGAGAATGGATTTGAGAGGCCTAGAATGCTCAACAGGTAGTGTTGAGTGAGTGCCTCTCAGAGGAGACCCTAATCACACACCAAGAATGACAGAGTGAGGTCCTTCAGCATCTGGACCCTGATCACACACTAGGAAGGTTGGAGTGAGGTCCTTCAACATCTAGACCGTCATCACACACTAGATAGTGTAGAGTGAGGTCCTAGATCCTAATCACACATGAGGTAGGGTGGATTGAGGTCCTTTCAACATCTAGACAAGATCACCAACCAAGAGGGGTTGAGTGAGGTCTTGGCCCAAAGTGCTCACTAGGAAGGGTGATCAAGTGCTTGCTAGTTGGAGTATCTTAGCTTTTTGGCCTAGTGAGAGGCCTTGAGATTTAAGGATTGATCACTTTGAGTGAGTCCTAGATTTGAGGACTGATCACTCTGGGAGGGTGGGTCCTAGGACCTATCACTCGTAAAGAGTGAGTCTTGATATGCTGATGATATGCCATGGGTTTGGTACCACTCCGGATATGGCCACTAGCAGATATTGGTGGTAATGATGATGCAAGGGATGCTTAATAGTTGATGATGGCAGTGAGTCAAAGATTTAGACTAGTGGCTGATGGCGAGATGATGTTGATAATGCCAGAGATGCTGACAAGATTGATGATGCTTTGCTATAACCTTTTCATAGAGATTTTTTCAACATGAGAACATCTAGATGGTCATTATGAATGCTTCCTTAGTTAATAAGGAGTGTTGATTTTTGTAACTATAGTCGGTCTTCATTATGTATGATTGAGTCATTATGTATTTGTAAAGCATATTTAAATGCTAAAAAATCAAAAGAAAATTATTTTTAGTCAAAGTCCTATTATGACTTTCAAAAGGAAGAAATTTGAATTTTTAAGATTAAAGTTTTGGCTCCAAAATGTAAGGTCGGCCTTCTCCTAGTCAAGTCGGCCTCATCATGAATTCAAGTCAGCTCCATGTAAAGACACCCATTTGGCCAAGGGAAAAACTATATAAAGGGCCAATTCATCTCTCCATTTGCCAAGCAAGAAGCTCGCGTCTATGGTTAAGAGGATCTATCTCTGTGGCATACGAAGTCTATCTCTGTAGCATACAAAGTCTATCTCTGAGGCATACAAGGGTTAATATCTGAGGCATGTGAGGGTTAAACTCTGAGGTATGTGAGGGCTATTCCCGAGGCAGAGTGAAGGTATTCTGAGGCGAAACTAAGGCAGCTAAAGTTCTTTCTGAGGTCAATGAAGGGCAGAAAAGAGGTTGACTTCTGAGGCAGTGAAGTGGCAGAGACAGAGTATACTTGTGGGCCTGATTGACTTGACTAGGAGGATGCACCATAGACCAAGTTTGACCTAGTCGTTGAGTTAGATGTGACTCTATTGAATTAAAGAATTCTCTATTGAAAGGGTTGCTGGGTTTTTCCCCATGAGGGTTTTCCAAGAGTAAATTTCTTGTGTTCCTGTGTATTTGTCTCTTTATGTTTTTACTGTACTAAAGTGTTATATGGCTGATGTTTTTTTGTGTAATTATTGAATGATGGAATGTAAATAAGAATTAAAATATCAAAGATAATTAGCAGTATGAAAGGCCATGTAAAAATCAACACGGGCCTTGGAAACCCTGATAATTTGATCAGTAACAGGACCATAAGAAATTCTTGTGTAAGGTTCACAAGTACAAGCTTCAAAGATAGGGTGAGTGGAAGCTAAACATGTTCAATCACTTTAGTCTGCAAACAAAACCATCACGTATATGGATCTCCATGAGGGGATAATAATGAATTTGTTCTTCCTGCTGCAATAAATATATCAATAGGGTGTTCATCTCAAACCAATTTGTCCATATAAATGGGGATAGAGTTCTCATTCCAATCACAATACTCATGATCAATCCGATGCACCTCCTCTTTAGATCTGCAGTCAATACCAGGAAAAATCAACAAATGAATATGGAAACTCAGTTCTCCATCCTCATGATCAATATCATAAAGAGGATCTCAAAGTTGCCACCATTGATTAACAACGAGAGGTGTGTAAAGCTTCATAAATTGCTATTCTTGCTCATCGTGATAATAAGGTGGTTCTCCATGAATCAGTGGGAAGTGATGGAGAGCAGGGTTGCTTGCAACAGTTTGTGAGGAAACTCCTGCTTCCAAAGAAATGGAGGAAGTTGATAGGGCTATTGACACAAAGCTTGTTGGGTAAAATTTCGAAGGTAGGGAAGGGGAAAGGTGAGGAATTCAAATCAATTATGCAGGAGAATGATGGAACAGGAGAAACTGAATTACCAGAAAATTGTCTGCAAATGCCTCTTCTGGCCTTAGAGCTATCTCCAAAGAGGGACCCAGTGGAGGGGAAATTTTAGTTTGCTTGTTTATGGCAGGTATTTCCTTGCCCGTACCTGGGAAAGGTGAGGGCACTGGATCAATCACAGGATGGGGAGCTTTGAGCGAAGTCAAGTTTTTTCCAAAGTCATTATATTCTTTTTTGGCAGCAACGATACCAGAGTCTGACAGGCAGGCTTCCCTATTTCCTTTAGCCAATTTTTTTTTCAACCCATAATTCGTTTTCTTACTTTTATATATATATAGTTTCTTTTAGTTCATGAAGGCTGTCTAGTCTGTATGTAAGCACCTGATCTGTATGAATATGAATAATCTAATGGTATCTTATATGTTCTGATAAAGTTCCAGTTGTTATTTTCCTTCTTTATTTTTGTGTGATACTATATGCACTGTACAGTGACAAAGTTGTTTCTAGAATTGTACCATATGGTTTTCTATATAATGCAGGAACAAGATTATTGATTAATATATTTTTAGCGTTTAGATAGATATTCACCACACTTGCAGTTCAAATTCATGATTGTCTCATACCTCGTGAGGATATTCATTTTGCAGTGCTTTTTATGGGACAATAGTCCTAAATGTACAAAGCAGACATTGAAGGAGATGATCATACATCATTCTTTTGTTGAGCTTCCTGAGGGAAAGGCTGTTAACAAATGTCGAACATTAGCAGAGTTGGCGTAAGTTTCCTGTTCTCAGAAATGGCCATGAACATAAAAGGAAGTTCAAAGATACCAGAAGTTTAGAAACCATTGGAAATATATTATAAAATATCTTTTCTTCCTATTTATATTGAAATATTATCTGTTTTATTATTGTGCTTCCTTCACTCCCTCTCGTCTTTCTGAACGTTATCTAATCTTCTGTTGTTTTTCCTTCACACCCTCTCCTCTTTCTGATTTTTGTTTTTTCCGTTCGGGCATACATTCTCTGACTTGCAAATGCACTTATATGTTTCTATTTAATTCACGCATTGTTGAACCTATTCTTTAAGATTAGAGCATCATCCATACATTCGCCAACATGCAAATTTGCTTACATGCTTATTTTGCGTATTGTTGAACCAATTGATTAAGATTAGTGCATAATGGAGTAGTCCAGGTTCCGTTTTCATACATGTCATAAGTGTTGCTAACACACTGATGCTATATTTTTGAAAATTTAGAGATGTTTATGGAGAACAAAATTTCTATGAAACTGTTCTGGAAGACCGAGAATTGTGGGTTGCTACAAGGTAAGCTTTTTCAATTGCAAGAAACTTCCAACTCCAATCCTTCTCCATTTCTAATTTTCTATTTGCCAATCTAACATTCCACCAACTTGGATGCAGGAAGCTTAAGCTGTTTTGAGGACAATACCTATTATTAGACACCGAAATCATCAAGATTCCAGCATTGCCCGAGTTGAAAATATATTTTCAAGAGTAAGGTGCAATGCCAACAGTTTATTTGGGAGTATAATATGGTGCATGCACTATTGCCTTTCATTTGATGCAAGTAGATCATTATTGTCCGGGGCATGAAAGACATCTTTACATGTGATTTCTTCTTCCAATAAAATGAGAAATAGGATCGTATGGCTGAGATAGCTATGAAATCATATTGTCTATCATTCGAACTTAGGAAATTGAGTTCAGAAGCATTGTTCTGGTACCACACTAACAAAGAGTTTTCATTTCTATTTTCGAAGGAGCAATTATTTATGCTTAGGGAGATTTAGATATATTTAATGGCTGAAGTCCAAAAGACAATTTCCAAAGCAGCCTTGCTGACCCATGTCATTGACCACGGGGCACACCATCTTCTTGTTCTATTAAATTTTTTCAATGTGTTAATGACATAATCAAATAATCAGTGTTGTTCCCATTGTCATGGGTGCTGTCAAATATTTATGGTCAAAACAAAGACAGTTCTGGTTGGAGTTTACGCACCTTATATAAAAAGATGTGTTTTCAACAAAAGGACCGCTTTTCCACGATTAAAGCTATTCCATGGTCGAATTGTCACCTAAGTGTTTCATCTTACGCATGGCCCAACAAGCCAGGTAATAGAGTTGAGTGAACTATGATATACGCAGCTGCCGAGTAAAAATAGGTATCTGTTTGGCATTGTTTTTATTAGGGATTACTATTGGAGATAATATTTCTCGATTGTAAATGGTTTGAAAAAAGTAAGAGCAATCGATAAAGATTATCGAATCACTTCTGCAAACAGAATAGCAATTGTATTGATGTTCTCATTGGAAGACTTTCCACACATTGGACAAGAAAGGCAAACAATTTGACAAATGATTCACATCCCATTTGATGTGCTAGTATCTTGTAATGCATCGCGAACATGTTGCGAGTTCAATTAATAAAGTAATCAACTTGATATAGAAATGGCACCTTTGGTTGCTGCCTCCACATTTTCCTTGTACATACTACAAAGAAGTTGTCAATACATGCTTAAATAAACTGTCAAAACCCAGTTTTAGGTACCTCAATCTTATTCTTCTCGGTAAAGCATTAATTATTGTAATGTAATGTGAATTACATAGATAGAGTTTAAACTGACTGCTCTCTTAAAATGCCAGATATCCTTTAAATACTATTCTCTTTATTAAATGGAATACTTTTATTTCAATGAGCTATAAACTTTTGAAAAAAAAACTGTAAGACTAATAGTATAATATACCAACATTATGAACAATGCTTATTTTTTTAATTTGAACCTATTATCCTTATTGGACAAGTTCAATACTTTGATGAATTATACATATTACATTTTGTTTTGTAATTCTTTCACCGTAATAAAAGAATATTATCAGTATGCTTATTTTCATAATGTGAACATATTATATTTATTGGCTGAGTTCAATAATTAGATGAATCATACTTCACATTTTGGTTTGTAACTCTTTCAGCATATCCAATATAAATATGAGTACAGAACCACTTCTTTACTTGTGTTATTGTTTGGATAACTCTTTAATTGTACCTGGATTAAAACAAATATCAGTACTAGATATTTATTTAAATTGTATTTTTTCCATTAAATGATATATACTTATCTTTTGAGATCCCTCTATGATATGCAAAGTAAAATATTTAAATAATTTTGAAAATGTGATATTTAATAATGAAGTTAATTGGATAACTCTTTAATTGTAACTGGATTAAAACAAATATCAGTACTACATATTTATTTAAATTGTATTTTTTCCACTAAATGATATATACTTATCTTTTGAGATCCCTCTAGGATATGCAAAGTAAAATATTTAAATAATTTTGAAAATGTGATATTTAATGAAGTTAATGTTTAGAATCACTTCTTTACATCTTGTGTTATTGTTGGGATAGTTCTTTGCAATTACGACGGGATTCAAACAAATAAATAACATTTATTTAAATGGCTTTTTCTCAATTAAATGGTATATAATTAATTTTCAAGATCCATATATGATATGGAAGTTGAATATTTAAATAATTTTGAAAATGTGATATTAAATAATGAAATTAAGGTTTTATTAGTCCTTAAATGCCTTGTTGGAGGAGAATATTGATCTCATAATATATTTCCAATCAAAGCATGTTACAAATGTATTATGAATGACATCTTTGGTTATTTAATTATTAGTAATTTTTAAAAAAGAAATGTGCTATTTTTATTGCATAGAGCATTTAATATCATAAATACTAATATTAATAATAATATTGGGTTACAACTAGACATGTAAATTGGGTTTAACTTAGGTGATTGGGAGAAGCGTTATCTTGTTAACCCAGGTTCAATTTTTGTTAGTGACATGTTGATCTTAATTAGCATATCATCATGATGGCCTTTAGTCATGTGTTGACAAAGCCTCAAATAGAGGTAGCATAAGTATGACAAAGCATGAACAATCCTCATTCACCCCAGAGGAAAAATCAAATTAACCTATGCATGGGGTTATAAGGATTAGGAAACTCCTCTAATAACTAGGTTGAAGCATATGCTTTACTACAAGGCTTGCTCATAGTATTAGATTTTTGAAGTCAATCTCTTATGGTGGTGGGAGACCAAGCATAATCATTCAATGGATGACCAAGAAGTCATTCTCAAATGGTTATAAGTTTGCTTCTATATTCTCTTCGAGCTCGAAATGACGTCACTAGTTTTCAAAGGGTCTCGTCCTATTAGGTCTTAAGAGAAAAAAATCAATAGGTAGTGTTCCTTGTAAATGAAGCTACTAACATAAATGTGGGGGATCTTAGGATTAATGGTTCATTGATCTTCCCATCCATACCTTAATCAAACTATTATGCATTCAATGGCTACCACCATTGTATTAATAATCCATGTGCAATGTTTTAAAACTAGGCTAGTTTGAATCAAACTTGGCATGGTTCACTGAGCTGGATCCTTGTTCGGGTTGGCTTGGTACAAAAACCGGTTCGAAGGTTGGTTTGTTACCGAACCGACCAAGTTAGACATTGACTTAGTTGGTTCGGTAACAGATCGGTCGACTCGACTGAGCTTGTCATAACCAGGCTGAGTCAGTCCTGGCAGAAAAGGGAGGGAAACTCAGACTCCGAAAGGGGATTTTTTGTTTTGGTTTTTGTTTTTTCTCACTTCATATACTGTCTCCCAAGCCTATAAAAGTTACCCAACCCTTTCACATTTCCTCACAACTATCTCATTGCATTTGTGTGAGCATTTTTGAGGAGTTTGTGAAGAGTTGGAGTTGGTTTTTGGAGCAACAATGAGGAGCCTCTTGAGAAATTATTGGAGTAGCAGTGAGGAGCTTCTTGGGCAATAATTGGAGCAACATTGAGAAGTTGGTTTTTGGAGTAGCATTGAGGAGGTTAAAGCGTAGAGATTTTTTTTTCACTTCTGAAATTTGCCCTTGTATTTTTTTTTGCAAATATGGAAATTGAAAATAATATTTTTTCTAAAAGAAATGAATATTGAAGAGTTGTTTTTTCTTTTCTTTTCATTTTCAAACTTTTGTCATTTCATTTCCAAGTCCAAAGATCATAAAATGGCTCCTAAAATGAAAGATGTTGCTTTTGCATATGCTGAGATGATTGATAATCAAATGCATTGCAAATTTTGTCATAAAAAAATTAAGGGATGTGGAGGGGGCATTTATAGGTTGAAACAACACTTGGCTGGTATTAGAGGCCAAATTGTTCCATGTACTACACCAACAGAACAAACTGGGGATATTAGGAAGGAGTTGCTAGAAAAAATTGAGAATTTTTAAGAAAAAAAATCTAGGAAAGAAGAATAGAGGTTGAAATAGGGAAGATAAAGAGTATAAAACACATGATGGCTGTCAACCCCAATTTTGATTATGACGACTCTTCATCTATCCCTTGCACTTATGCATCCAACCTCTTTCACTATGTTCCTCCCTCTTTGGAGTTTATTCAAGAAAAGGGTAGGGTAAAATTAAAAAGAAGGGTGATATCAAAAGTTATTTCATAGTCACACCCTCCTCTCCCTATGATAGTGCACATGGTCCTCAAGCTAATAGCGGTCAAATGTAACCTACTTTAGATGACCATTGGAAGAAAGATGTTAGGCCCCTATACTACTAGTGTAACCCCTTATTATTATTAGTACAACCCCCTTGTTATATTGATGTATCCATGTAGTGCCCATATTGTTACTATTGTGCCCCATAGAAGTCCACTATTGTTATTATTATGCCCTTACATTATTATTGTTATGTCGACTCTGATTATATTATGACCCCTTAGACTCCTATATATAGAAATGAGGTATTTTCATTTGTATCATCCAAGAATTGTTCATTTGTGTAATGTAAAGGAGGTTGCCCCCTCGAAGACGCTGAATTCTAAGGTGTTCAACTATCTTTTCTATCTTTTTGTGCATTGGTTTCATAACATTTGGTATTAGAGCTTTGGATTCTAGAGTTTTGCTGCTCTTAATAGGTCATCGTGGAATTTTCTCTATAACTTTTTTTCTGCAACGTTTCAGAAGCTAAAAAAAAACCATTTGAGAAGAAATCGTATTGAACCTCAGGTCTGAATTTCAGAGCTTTTCGTGTTATATTTGCGGAAATATGATATGAGGAAGTTGGTATTTTTGCACTCTTGAATTACATTTCAAACAGGTGACCTAGGGAAAATCATCATAACTTTCTCTTAAGCATTGTATTGAAATTTCGTAAGAAGGTATAGAAAGAGGACGAACTATAGTTTCTTGTGTATATTTTCTAGAGCCAGAGGTCGAAACAGTGACACGTGGCACATCGTACAAGTTCGCTCTATTGAACTAATCTATAATCAGGTCACTGTGGGAGATTTGGCATAACTCTTCCTTGGAGAATCCAATTTGGATCAGACTAGTGGCATTAGAAAGAGGACGCAGAGGGCTACTGCAGGTAACAATTTATGAACTTAAAGATTTGAAAATACAGAGTTGCAGTTGTTTCAAGATCGAGTTCCTAAAATCAAGAAAAAACAAGATGAGGAAGTTTGATGGCAAGGATCCGGTAAATTGGAAATTTCATATGTAGCAATATTTTGATCTACATGGTGTACCATTGTTACAAAAGGTATGTATTGCATCTTCATATTTAGAACCATATCAATTTTTATGGTATAAAGGGCTTTGTTCTTGTAAACAACTTGTTATGTGCTCAATTTTCATGGAGAAAATGATAGCACATTATGAGGATACAAAGAGCAACACATTCTTTAGAGCAACACCACAACAATTGGAAAGAGTAAAAGGGATTTTTTACATAGTGGAAAGTAAAATTATGGCAACAAGAAAGTCTACCCCTCACAACTATAAAGATGGAAGTGTTGTTTCTTCTAGCCTTCCACAACCTACAAGGGTTACACCACAACAATTGGAAGAAAAAATAGAAAAAGAGCTTTGTTACAATTGTGATAGCAAATGCACTAAAGGTCATAAGTGTGCTGAGAAGAAATTATTTTACATAGAGTATGAAGAGGAGAAAGAAAAGGATCAAGAAACATCAAAAGAAGAGGATATAAGCTAGGACCCAACCCCAGAGAAAAGAAATGAATCAGACCATATCTTGTAAAGCATTGACAATAATTACCACTCCTCAAACACTCAAGATAGAAGGACATATCAAGAAGAAAAAGGTGCAAGAAGTAAAAGATTACATCGAGAAAGAAGAAATGAATCCAACCATATCTTGTAATTCATTTGTCGGAATTACCACTCCTCAAACTATCAAGATAGAAGGGCATATCAAGAAGAAAAATGTTTAAGAAGTGAAAGATCACATCGAGTATCAAGAAATTAATCTAACCATATCTTGTAAAGGATTGGAAGAAATTACCACTCAAACTCTAAAGATAGAAGAACATATCAAGAAGAAAAAGGTTCAAGCAGTGAAAGATCACATCGAACATCAACAACAAGTTCTCCAACTTTTAAAGGATAACGCCACTTTGGTGCAAAATCAAATGAAACAATAGGTAGATCAACATCGTAGTGAAAAATGTTTTGATGTAGGTGATAGGGTATTTTTACTGCTACATCTCAAGCAAGCTATTTATGAGAAGGAAATGTTGGCAATACTATATGCACTTAAGAAATGACAACCTTACCGAATGGGAAGACACTTCAAGGTAAAAATGGATCATTATAGTCTTAAATACTTTTTAGAACAACTATTATCTTTAGAAGAACAAAAAAAATGGGTCACAAATATGTTGGGTTATGACTTTGACATCATCTATAGAAAAGGGAAGCAAAATTTTGTTGCAGATGCACTCTCAAGAAAGGATGAGGATGTGGAAGCATTGTTTTGTGTTATTTCTATTATACAACCAGATTGGATAAATGAAGCAAGGGATGAATGGAAGAAGGACGAAGAAGTATGGCCACTTATTCGAAAGTTGCAAAAGATCCCAATTCAAACAATATTGCCACAAATTGAAGAGGAAGGAAAAATCTTATTGGAACCTGGAGCAGTCACAGAAACAAAAACCCAACAGTTACGAAATCGATCAATTTCAGAGTACCTCATCAAGTGGAAGAACTTACCGGCTGAAGATTCCACATGGGAGGACAGGAATTTTATACAGAAGCATCAAGAACTACTCAAACGTTGAAGACAACACTTTTTGAAGGAGGGGCATGTTAGGCCCCTATACTACTAGTGTAACCCCTTATTGTTATTAGTACAACCCCCTTATTATATTGATGTACCCATGTAGTGCCCATATTGTTACTGTTGTGCCCCATAGAAGCCCACTATTGTTATTATTATGCCCTTACATTATTATTGTTATGTCGGCTCTGATTATATTTATGACCCCTTAGACTCCTATATATAGAAAGGAGGTATTTTCATTTGTATCATCTAAGAATTGTTCATTTGTGTAATGTAAAGGAGGTTGCCCCTTCAAAGAGGCTAAATTCTAAGGCGTTCAACTATCTTTTCTATCTTTTTGTGAGCTGGTTTCATAACAAAAGACTTGAGAGAAACTACCTATGATTACATAGCTAGATGGTGATATGATGTTGATATGCCCTCCAATGCTTCTCATTCACCATATTATGAACCTATGTTTGATGCCGTATTTGTTGTTGGAAAGGGCTTCAAAGGCCCTATTATGCGTGAGTTAAGGGGCTCTCTTTTTCAAAAAGAGGTTATGTCCATTGTTGATTATTTGAAAGATTTCAAAAGCTCATGGGCGAAAACATGATGTACTATCATGTCAAATGGATGGACTGATCAAAAAAACCATACCATCATAAATTTTCTTATCTTTTGTCCACATGGAACAATGTTCTAAAATCAGTTGATGCATATGATAGAGTGAAAGATGCACACTTGTTTCAACTTTTGGATGAGGTTATTGAAGAGGTGGAGGTGGCTAATGTTGTTTGGATCATCACAGATAATGCCTCTATGTTCTTGCTGGTAAAATGTTAGAGGAAAAAGACAAAACCATCTTTTGGATCCCATGTGCTGCACATTGCATAGACCTCATGCTTGGGGATATTGATAAAATAGATTGGATCAAGAGCACTGTAGAGCATGCCAAAAGCATAACAAAATATATTTATAATCACTCATGGATTTTGAACTTGATGAGGAAGAATACAAGGGGCAAGGATCTTGTTAGCCCTCACATCACTAGATTTGCAACTCATTTTTTGACATTGTAATCAATGCTTTCCCAACAGAGAAACTTGCAGAGGGTGTTTTCAAGTGATGAATGGAATGTATTTCAATGGGTTCGCAAACATGATGGAAAATATGTGAGGAAGAAAGCTAATGAAGAAATATTTTGGAAAAAGGCAGTGAAGATTGTGAAGATTGTTGAGCCACTAGTTAAGGTGTTGCAGTTGGTGGATGGGGAAAGATTGGCTATGGGCTTCATTTATGAGGCTATGGATCAAACAAAGGAGCAAATAAAGGCAACATTCAAGGATAAAGTGGCCAAGTATGGGTCCATTTGGGAAATCATTGATCAAAGATGGAACAATCAACTCCATCGCCCTATACATGCCGTTGGGTTTTTTCTGAACCAAAGGTATCATTATAATGCTCCGAAGGCAGTCAATTTGACTGGGGAGGTTAGAGATGGATTGAATGAGTGCCTTGAGAACATGGTTCCTAAAGAGAGTGACTAGCTAGAGATACACTGACATATCACTTGTTTCAATATAGTCACATGTACCTTTAGCAAGAACCTAACAAGAATTGCAAGGGAAGCGGATGGGCCAGGTAAACAAGTTCAATTTTCAAATTCTTATTTTGTTAAATTGTTTATAATTTGAAAGTTGGATATAATTTATTGAGCTAACTCATTACACAACTATGCTTTTTGCAACACAATGGTGGGAGGCATTGGTAGCCATTGTCCTCGATTGCAGAAGCTGGCAACCCATATTTTGAGTCAAACTTGCGGTGCTTCTGGGTGTGAGCACAATTAGACACTCTTTGAGAGGATTCACACAAAGAAGAGATATTGTTTGGAACACAAACAATTAAATGATCTAGTCTACATCTAATACAACCTCTGGCTAAGAAGAAACCAATTGTTGAATAAAATATTTGATATATATCCCATTGTGTTGGAAGATATTGATCCAACATTAGATTGGGTAGTGGAGAGTCAATCAACAAAGTTTGACCCCGGTGAGGATATTGGTCTTGATTTGGATTGAGAGATGGAGGCATTACTTGAACATAATGTTCAGTTAAATGCAGATCCACTAGTACCAAGCCCAACCCCAAGTCCTCCAGTTGCAGACACTTCCTCTACTCAACGACACCTCAAGCGCATAGCTCCTCTATCTCAACGTGCAACTGTTGCACTTGTTAGTGCTACTACTTCTACAATTGCAGTTGGAGATCTTGATGAGGAGGAGGAGCCATGGGTTTTTCTGTAGAACTCTAATTTAGAGTCTAAGCCAGATGATGTTGGCTTCTCTAGCAGTAGTGACTAGTGACTAGTGATATTTTGTTGTAGAGGCCATTTAGAGCCTCTTTGGTTATGTGTTTTTGTTCCGATCTCTATATATTACATGTATTGGACAACTCACTAGGTGCCATTTTGATATAATATATATATATATATATATATATATATATATATATATATATATATATATATATATATATATATATATATATATATATATATATATATATATATATATATATATAAGCATACTTTGAGCATATGTTGTCTTCTCTCTATATTCTAATGCTTTGAGTTTGGAAATATGCATGCAAATATTTAAAATTATGTTTTTTCATTAAAAAATAAATATTTAATGTATTTTTTACAAAGACTGAGTCATTGAAATCACTAGGTCGAGTCGATACTGAGTCGGAGTCAGAGTCAGAGTCAACCCTCGGCTGATTTAGAGACAAAGTCAGAGTTTTAAAACTATGTCCATGTGTCAATAATGCTCCAACTTCAATACCAAAGCGAGAGAATAAATGTGAACACTTTGGCTCGCAACTCACATGCTTGAGCTCATAATGAATTTGAGAGTAAGTGTTTATCCTAGATGATATCACTAGCAAGGATGGATTATGGAGAGATGTTGAGCATGGTACTCGAAGGACTATGGAAATATCTATCCCCTTGTCATTAACTCATGGACAATATAGTTGTTTACAGGTTGCTAACAATCATTCCCAATTTGGTGAAATTTGAGTTATAAAGGAAATTTAGTAGGTCTTTGCATTTTGAGTACTTTTGGTCCAATGGAGATTCCTTTCTATGTGAATTGGATCCTAGCTTTTTTGGTCCAGTTCACTTTAATTTGATTAAGTAATGACACTTAAATTGGGGGGATTGCCTCTTTGGTATGTTGCATTTATGTCCATAATTTCCTATCTCGTGCATGTGTTTTCTAGTTTTTTTTGGTGCCATCTCCTAAGCACTTTGCTAGTCACCTAAAGAAAGTCTTTGAAGTGGTTTAGTGGATCAATTCACTTGTGAGGTTCTAGTTTATTGCACTAGTTTGGTTTTTTATCTTTGGAATAAGAATCATGGATTTTAGAGAATTACAAGAAATTAGGAAAGTTCTTCGATCCCTTGATCAAATGTTCCAAAGTAATAGACCTTCTATTTTTGGTTACTTTAAAAATGCATGGAAATGAATAACAATCCATTTCTTAATTTACTTATATCATGGGTACATTTGTTGAACATAAACAACAAATTGCCACCCTTGAAGTTGAATGCAACATGTTAAGGAATATGGTAGTTAAGCTTCACAAAGGTACTCAATATGGGGCATCCAATTAGTGAATGTCCATGAATTCAGGCCAAGGGAATCTAAACAAAGATGACAATGTACCAATTGATCAAGGACATGGAGATTGGGATTAGGACTCTGTTCCAACTAACATACTCTTAGAAGAGGTCACCAACTGTCATATTTTTTGTTATCCTTTAAACTTTTTATTTTTGAAGTTATTAGCATATTGGATATTTACTATAGAATTTATAGCAACGTCGAGCACTAAGAATTTTTGCAAAAAAATATATACATAAGCTTGTATTTTGTGGCAAGGAATTGTTTATTTTGCTTGAAATTTATGGACAAATAATATGATGCAACGGTGTTGTCTAACATAACTACAACATTTTGATAATACAAATTACTTATTTTTGGTTAAATATAATAATAATAATAATAATGGGCCAAACCCTTTCCTTTTGAGACTATAATGTATATTTATATACTATTATGAGGTTCATTGTAAATCTATCCCACTATTTTTCCACATCTAGTGTTATTTGTGGGGATGGGGATTTTATTCGAACTAGAATCCAAAAGCGACTTGGGAATTAATTACCTAGACCACATTCACAAGCTATCTATGCACTACATGTTGATTTTTAAAGAATCTGATAATTGGTGATTGTTAATTATGAATTTTCTTATGAATTTTCTCTATGTAATTGTTCATCATAAAACAATTACATAAAGAACTTCAATAATGCCTATAGGATCATAAAGAGACATCCACACAAGAACACAAGAGTTTACCCTGGGAAAACCCACATGGGGGAAAAGCCTAGCAACCTTTTCCTAAGATAAATTCTTTAATTCAATAGAGATACATCTTAGCCAAATATTAGGTCAAACCTAGTCCATCCTCCTAGTCAAGTTATTTGCCCATGAAATTTTGGTCTACTCAGAATTAGGCTTTTCTCATTTCACATAATTCGATTCTCCCATAGATATTTGTCCTCGAATAACATGCTTCCACAAAGATTCAGATAGATTCCATCACAGAGAGTCATTTCTGCACTAGGGTTATAAATTTGACCTTTAATAGATATTTGTTGCCTCGGGAAATTAGTATTTTCCACAGAGAATTTTCCTCAAAACTTTGATCCTTCAACAGGAGTACTAATACAAAAATTTGATTCTTCAATTTTATCCTTCAAACCTTAGGTTCAACTTTTCTTCTTGCCTAAGATTATGTGAACTTCCTTCAACAAAGAGAGATTCGAAATTGGCGCCAAAAGAGGGAAGACAAGTGTCCTTATATAGTCTTTTTTCCTAACCTATGGGTACCATTATGACTGGTTTGGCTTGAGCACTTGAAGGGGTTGACTTGACTAGGAGGAGGGCCACTTTACTAATTTGGAACCACAAATTTTCAAATTTCTTCCTTTGAAAATGTTGATTTGGGGTAGCATCGGATGTGCTATAGCCATGAAATTTGGTGGAGAGGTTGGGGCACATGAGATCTTCAATACTCGGAAATGGTTTGGGCAGATTCTAAACAGCTCAGGAGATATTTAAATAATTAATATTCTTAATGGAGTCCCTGAGTCTAACTTAGGGAAAATAAAATATTAATGTCTATTAATATGAAGCTGTGTTAGAATGGTCCAAAAGACATGGATCAAGCCAGATCTAATCTTAGTCGTTGATTAGGGACTTAATCTTGATCGTTGATATGTCAACGAGAAAAGTATAAGAGGAGGTTTGAGGGTCACTTGGAGAATACACCAGAGTGATTAGTCATTCTATTCTCTAGAGCGAGGTTTGCTAAGATAGATAGAATTAGTGATCGGGAGTCATAGCTAAGGGACATTGAGTACAAAAGAAAAAGGAGACAGATATAGTGCTAGGAGAGCAGCGTAGTAGCTGGGGAGAGGGAAGCAGAGCCAACCAGGGCTCACGCAGGGCCACGTAGAGGCATTCGGGAGCTGCAGAGAGCCTCAGAGAGGCCAACGTCACTGACACAAAGGGCCAGAAGGCTGACGTAGACCCATTTAGGGTGAGGCAGGGCCAATGCTTGGAAAAGAGGGGTTGACGTAGACCAGAAAGGGTAGACGCTGGGTTTTCTGGGGTAAATTGGTGTTGAGGAGCTGCCGGAAGGATTATTCATGGTTTCAGTTGGGAGATTTGTCTCAAACTGAGGGGTATTACTGCTAAGGAAATTCTTTGTTGGGTAGGCTAGTTTCGGCACCTAGATTGTACTATGATATTCCTTAATAAGAAAACCCTTAGATAGCTGCACCAATTTTCCCACATTGGGTTTTTCCGGGGACATTGGTCCAAAAATAATGGTGTCATATGGTGTGATTGTTTTTGTTTCCTTCAGTTATTGATCTGTAATATGTTAAGCATGCACTAGTGTTTATTTTCAGTATTTAAACTGTAAATAACCTGTTAAGTAACATGACAAGTATGTAGAAATAAATCAGATAAACTGCATGGAGGGTTTCTAACTAAGTAGACTTAAAAACTTTAACATGGTATCAGAGGGTGATTGCAGATCACAGGAGGACTGGGGACATCAGCCGAGCAGAGCAATAGCAGTAGAAAATAGCTGTCCCAAGGTGACATAAGCTAGTTCTAGCAGAGAAACAACAAGGGAAGGGTGATGCAGTGCCTGTGTCATCAAGGGTGAGCCAGGAAGAGGCAGCGTAGAGGCTAAGAAGGCAAAGAGAGCCTCACATAGAAGCTAGGAGGGCTGACACAGTTGGCTGAGGAGGCCGGGTTGCTGGTGCCAGGATTGCACAAAGCGTAGGAGCTCTCACCTTCAGGTTGCTGGGGTTTAGAAGGTTGTGGGAACATTGGAGAGTGGAGCTGGTGAGGTACTGTAGTCAGAACAATACCTGACAGGGAAAGGCTAAGAGGAGGGAGTTGCTACTGAGGGTTTCTAGCCGAGAAACTCAGATCAGTGGTGTGGTTGCACAAACGATCAGAGTAGGGGCATCTCGACATCGACAGAAGGATTTATAGGAGGGAAATTGAGACTCAGAGGGAGTCAAATTGAGAACTTCTAGGAGGGAAGTAGAAGAGCATCATGGCATTACACAGAGTAAGAGAATAGGACAGAATGGACGGAGCATCGAACTTCGCGGTCTGGAAGGCCATAATCCTATTCATACTTGACAGTAATCATGTCAAGAACTTCGCCTTGAAGGTTATAGCTATCCTAATCAACCCCAATGATAACGACAAGTACGAGGAGGCAATGGCGACGACCAAGAGCATCATCCTTGACGGGGTCAAGGACCATGTAGTACTAGACATTGCCGAGAAGGAAACAACATATGAGATGTGGGAAGCCCTCAAGAAATTGTACCAACATACTTATGTGTAGAGAAGAATGTTACTAGAGAATCAGTTAAGGTTGTATCAGATGAAGAAGGGATAACCGATTGACACCTTCCTCAGAGGACTAAATGAGATCCGAGATCAGTTGACTGTTATAAAAGCCACGCCGAATCAGGAATCGATGGTGAGGACGACCCTGAATGCAGTCTCAGAAGACTGGGAGGTATTTGTCTAGAGTATACTAGGCAAAGGGACACTTCCACCTTGGGATGAGATGTGGGCTGCTCTTTACCAAGAAGAGATCAAACGTAAGTCGAAGACGGGTAGCAGCAACAAGGGGATCAAAGTCAAGAAGGAGGAGGAATATGTCGCCCTAACATCTAAGGGAAAGCAGGAAAAATAGAAGAAGAAGGATCTCTCCAAGATCAAGTGCTTCCACTGTGGGGAGTTGGGTCATTATGCGACCCAATGTCCAAGGAAGAAGAGTAGGGGAGAGTCTTTCGAGACTAAGGCAACACCAACACGGGCAGAGAAGGAATTTTTGACAGATGATTGTGCCATGAGTGCACAGGTGCCACTTGAGTGGAAGTGGGGAGACATCGAGATGTAGTGAAGCTATAGGCATTGAGGGGCAGGATCCTCGAGGTACCCAACCTCTTAGGTTAGACCTTGCTACAGGAGCCCCGAAGAGGAGTAGCAGGACTGGTTGAGTTGGGTAGAGAGCTATAGTGCAGGATTCCCAAGACAACATGAGGCTAGTAGGTTGCTGCAGTGCGAGAGGCACAAGAGTGTTGCACCAATGCAGGATGGCACAGAGAAGTATGCAACTATGTGAGATGCATGGATTTGTTGTAGCAGTGCAGAGGTCAGAGAGGGAGCACTTGTCTATGGCAGGGGGAGCTTCAGCATCAAGAGGGTCTCTAGCCCAATAGGGAGGTCAGAGTTGGGAGATCAGTTACTTACTTCTCAGTAACTGAGTTGTAGTGCAACAGTGGGCAACATGATGCAACATGATGAGAGGAGATGCAGTGCAGTTGCAGTGTTGGAAGAAAGGACTAGTAGTAGCACAGATGCAGAGGGAGCTAACGTACAAATGCAACAATGGCAGTGGTAGAACCTTGGGCAGTAGTACAGGATACAACGGAGTAGAGGATGGTGGGCAACAGGCCTAGCATCAACACAGGGACCGATCCCGTATGATAAGAGTAATACTCAGTGAGGAGTATTGCTAGAGCACAATCCTCACTAAGAGGGAGTGTTGATTTGGGGTAGCATCGGATGTGCTCTAGACACGAAATTTGGTGGAGATGTTGGGGCACATGAGATCTCCAATACCCATAAAGGGTTTGGGTAGATTCTAAATAGTTTAGGAGATATTAAAGTAATTAATATTTTTAATGGAGTCCCTAAGTCTAAACTCAGGGAAAATAAAATATTAATGTGTATTAATATGAAACAGTGTTAGAATGGTCCAAAAGACATGGATCAAGCCAAATCTAATCTTAGTCGTTGATTAGGGACTTAATCTCGGCTGTTGATATGTAAATGAGAAAAGTATAAGAGGACTCTTGAGGGTCACTTGGAGAATACACCAGAGTGATCAGTGATTCTATTCTCTAGAGCAGGGTTTGCTAAAAGAGATAGAATTAGTGATCGGGAGTTGCAGTTGAGGGGCATTGAGTACAGAAGAACATAGAGGTAGAGATAGTGTCAGGAGAGTATCACAATAGCCGGGAGAGAGACGCAAAGCCAGCCAGGGCTCACGCAGGGCCACATAGAGGCAGTTGGGAGCTGCATAGATCCTCTCAGAGGCCAGCGTTGTTGATGCAGAGAGCCAGAAGGCCGATGAAGGGCATACTAAGGCTGATGCAGACCCATTCAGGGTGACGCAGGGCTAGTGCTGGGCAGAGAGGGGTTGACCCAGTCCAGAAAGGGCAGACGTTGGGGTTTCTGGAGCAGATTGGTGCTGAGGGGTTGTTAGAAGGATTATATGGGGTTTCAGCGGGAAGATTTGTCTCAAACTAAGAGGTATTACTTCCAAGGAAACTCTTTGTTGGGTAGGCCAGTTTCAGCACCCAAATTGTACTTTGATATTGCTTAATAAGAAAACCCTAAGATAACTGCACTGGTTTTCCCACATTGGGTTTTTCCGAGGACATTGATCCAAAAATAATGGTGTCATATGGTGCGATTGTTTTTGTTTCCTTCCATTGTTGATTTGTAATATGTTGAGCATGTGCTAGTGTTTATTTTCGGTATTTACATTGCAAATAAATTGTTAAGTAACATAAAAAGGAGGTAGGAATAAATTAGATAAAGTGCATGAAGAGTTTCTAACGAAGTAGACTTAGACATTTCAACAAAAAAGAGCATGAAAAAAATGCTTTACAAATATATTAAAGGCAAAATAATAATTATGAAGACCGACCATAGTTACCAAATTCAATGCTCCCTCTTAACTAGGGAGGTATTCATAATGACTATCCAGATGTTCTCATGTTGACAAATTTCTCTAAGGTAATAACAATTCATCATCAACATCGACATCATCATCAACCTAGTCAGCAACTCTAACATAAGGTAAATCATCAACATCAATTAGTTGCCACAATTGATTGGTAACGCTAACCCATAGTCCTTGTTGGTACTTCTGACACATGGCATAAAATTTAGCATCAACTAGTCGTCATAACTCGGATCGGTACCACTGACCCATAATCTTTTTTGGTACTCTTGACCTAGGCTAGCCTTGGTTTACCACCCTAGTCAATCTCTTTCACTTGTGGTGAAACTCCAAAGGCCACACCCTATATGAGAAATTGGGCATGATGCCAAATGAGCTCCTCATCCTATTTGGAGAGACTGAGCTTGATGTTGAAAGAAACACACTCAACTGAGTGATCCTAAGCTTCTAGGACCATTCTCCCCAATTGGTCAACATCTTTGGCATGGGGATAATGACTCTCCATGATGCTATCATATCAATACTCTCTTTTAGTAAGACAGGTATAAGACTGTTCTTCATAAGAATGACTATCCTTCAATGTTGTTATCTCATCACTCTGTCTTGCTAAGAGAGACATGCTCAATCATTTCAAGCTTGTCTTGGGACAATTTGCTTGGTACTAGATCTCAAGGTGCCTGGATCTGTTATCATGTTGTCATGTGCACCTGATCAAACAATCTTGCAAGCTAGAGCCATATTGCTTCACAACTCGCCATTCAAGTTGCAACATACTTGGCCTTTGAGTGCAACAAGTGTCTGCCTCCTGCTCATCCAAATATTGGAGCCTAAATGAAAGTGATACTCATTATGTCTTCAACACTCCTTGCCCAATTTGAATTTGTGAATCCTTTCAGTTGTACCTCTTTGTTTGAGTAATATCTCAAACCATAACTGGTTGTCCCATGATTAATTGTACCATGTTGGTACTTCAACACATGTTGAGCGACATGTCTTGGCTCAATCGTAAACTGATCTGCTTCCTTTATCATCATGACTGCTTTGTAATTATCCTAGTTGAGTATTATTTCTAAAGAAGATCTTCTTGTGGCAATGTTGATTTGCTCCCTTTTCCATTGATGTTATTCAATCACATGAAATATCTAATCAAGATCCTTCATTTTGAATCCAAAGGTTAAATCCCTATTGAAGTTAAAGTAAGGGTCCCTGGAGAAGCCTTGACTGTTCCCTTTGAAGCAAATCTTCTGGTTAATACAAGTCCCTTTGATACATGGGTTTCTTCTTACAAGCTTTCGTCAGGTGAAACAAATCATATAGGATCAACATTGATCCAACAATTCTAAGGAACTTGTATAGAGCCTTCTTCATGCTTACAAGTATAAGACTTATTCTTGTACCACACAAGATTGAGGTAACTCTTATGTATACTTCTTTCATCGAGGAAGATGATTTCTACATCCATCTGATGTAGTTTTCAACTAAAATAATGAAGATAGTAAATTTTAACAGAAGTGTACTTGACAATATGTCCATTCATAGTCTTCTCCCTCTTACTAAGGTAACCCTTCGCTTTGTACTATTCTCTAGTTGCCATTTGTTGCATACTTCATCTTGGAAGTCACCACTTCTTTTCGGCATAGATCAAGGCATACTTCAATTTCATTGACTACTCCCTCTGAGCTTAGGTCCCAACTAGGACAATATCTCAACACAAATCACCATTTCTGCGAGAGTCCTCTTATCACAATTTTGATTTGTTCTTCTATCTGCTACCAAAGACTAGGAAACCTTTAATATGTACTTGCAATCCTCACTAGGAGGCCATATATGAACAATTAAACCAAGCAAAGAATTCAAAGACAAGAGACTAACTAACAACAAATAACAACAATAGTATTGATTCTTGAGTATGTTGTCATTGATGTCAAATTAGGTGCAGGATATCATCAATGATTTCCTCGATATGCTAATATGCATGGATGAGTTGATGCATTGATGAAACCCTAGATATAGGGTTTGGATCTCCAAGAAGATGGTCATACTCCGCACTTGTTAAATATTTTGAAGAAGCAAACCAATGAATTTGCCTTGAAGATCATCATCATTGGATTCTCTTCATCATGTCGATTCTATTGATATGTGGAGCGCTTCGTGGGCCCTCATGATTTGAGAGATGTCCAGTAAAAAATGTTAACCCCATCTTGTGATTAGAAACCCCAAGGATGATGATGTGGCAACATTTCCTTGGTCAAGATAATGTTTAATGCATAAGGCCTTTTCATTAAGAATTAAATTAAGTTTAATATGGAAAATATCTTGAGGAGGGGATCAATCTTCTTAAAAACAAATTGTGAAGGGCTTTTAGGCTCAAATATTTGAAATTTAAATTTTAGATATCCCTCCATTATACAAAGGGATTTTTGCCTCCATTAAAATTTAAATTTAAATTTCCCTCCTAAAGTGGAAGTCAGTTGACCTTCTTCACTTCTCTCCTAAAACTATATAAAGAACTTATCTCGATCACCAAACATATGGTTGTTGAATTAACATTAAAAGGAGATATGATATGCAATTAGCATCCATTTTGAAGAAGGTCGAAGAAGGGTTTTTTTTGTCGATTGTTTTTGGACCAAGGAGTTCATTTGATTATGAAATTTTCTTTGTTGCAAAATTCGCAGATCTTGATGCCAATAATATTTGGATCCTTTTACTTGCAGTTTTTTTTTTTTTTATCTTTGACACCTAAACATATCCTAGAGTGTGCATCATGTGTAGCAGAAATGATTGTCCATGGCTTTTGTTGAACCTTGAAAATCAAATCTTGAAGTAAGTCTGGAATATCCTACTTTTGTAAATCATTGGGGCTTAATCTTATGTTTTTGCAGACAAGTTTGATGCATCAAGATTGGAAGGGAGATTCATTAGTCCTCTAACCCATGGATTAAAAACAGATCAAAAGAAGGACATCTTCTAAAATTTCGTTCTGAAGATTCAACTTGGCATATTCAAGTAGATATGAAGAAACCTTTTTGTGTGAGTTAAGGAAGCACTTACATTCCATGGCCATGCAACCTCTTTGAAGATTGACTCTGAGGGTTTTTGTTGTGGCCTACATCATGCAACTTATGGAGTTTCTTAAGCACGTGGCATTGTATATTTTAAGGGATTTCATGTGCTAGTGATTCTAAGGGTGGTTTCATTTTGAGTTTCTCTGTCTTCTTGAAGCTGATTTGAAAATAAATCTACATCCTCATGAGGTATAACTCACATTAAAAGAAGCTCAACTATGAACGATCAAAGGGTTTGAACACCATTGCAAATGGAACAATCCTTTGCTCAGCTATTATCTAGAGCAGTAATTACGTGAGGACTGATTTGTTATAACCTGAAGCACATATGAGAATTTCCAATAAGGTCTAAGACATTTGCTTGTCACAGATCCGAAGGAATACACTAATGCACTTTTGAAGAAAGAAGCCTTGTCTCAATCATTGGTTTTGTGATGGTCAAAACTTGCACATTTTTTGTAACTAATCTATCTCTTGTCAATGGATTGTCTCTCTAAAGAATACCCTTGTTGATTAATATTGCTATATAATATAGTCACTATCATTTTAATTGATAGACAATAAACTTCCGTGCATTTAGGATTTAGAGGTGAAGGACAGATTGATGAACTTGTAGAAGTTTGAATTTGAAGTCTGAATATAGCTAGTACATATATGTTATTTTGGCACATCATTGTAAGCATGCTTCAAGATATGCATATATTATTGGACAGGTTTTTGTAGCTGACTGTGCAGTTGAGTATTAAACAGTATTGCAACAATTCACATATGCATATGCCTTTCTAAGTAGTGTTTTGTTGAGAATAGAGGAAAACACGTGAAAGGCCTAATCAATGTTAGGATTATGTTATGATTTGTTTGTCACACTGCTCCAAAGATTTGATGATGACATTGATTGCCTAGGGTTCAACTGATTGAAATATAATACTGCTAGAGTTCCGTCATCTTCATAATACACGTTTTGGTGCAACATTTCAAATGAAGCAATTGTGTGCCACTGATGAACATATATGATTGGATGTTTGAAAGTATGTTCAACTTGAGTTGTGTTGTAATGTTAGTAAGCATGAATATGGTCAATTCCATATGATGATATGATTATAGTAAGGGTTTGAAGTGCAGTCTATTGCTGGGGTTCTTAGGTCAAAATATTGGTTAAATTGTTAAGTGTGTGGGTAGTTGATAAATGAAAGAAGTTTCAGGGTTGATGAAAGAAATCTGATATGATTTGAGTAGAGGATTACTCAGTTTCTTGCCAGTGATACTTTCTCTCATAATAATACCACTTTTTCATATATTTCTCATTTTTCGTGTAGCGGAGTCCATCAAAAGTATGCAACATGTGTACTCTTTGGATGATGAATTAAATTCTTCATCCAACTAGTGCTCTTGCTAGAAATTTGAGTAAAACAGTAGAGAGATAAGTTGAAAAAATATTTTTACTCAAAAAATGGTGAATCATCCCCCATGGTTGAGATCATCATCTTGAATCATATTGGTTCTTATAAAGTTGATTTTGGTTGTATATTTCTGTTTTGAGGCCTATTTTATACCTCAAAATTTCTCTAATGACTTTAGAGACCATCCATCTTCAACGCTAAGTAAGGACAGGGAGGCGTAAGGATTGCATGCCACATCAGTTAAGGGGTTTGGGTTCAAGTGTTGGATTTTTTATAACATCTACAATTAACAACAATGGAAACAACCGTGTTAGTGGATAGTGGTAGCAGTAAAGTGCAACAAAAACGACAACAACTTGTGACAATAACTGAGAGGAACAAATTGTATTTGGGTCATTGTCCCTAGTACGGGAGCCCAAATATATTTAAGGAGCATTATCTTCCTTCCAACCCTTGCTGGTAAAACCCTTGGAGAGTTTTGTACTTCTTTTTTGTTCAATTGGTAAACTTGTATGTAACCATACATAACTAAGCTTTGTTGAGAGAAAATATTTTGTGCACTGTCTATGTGATGTGATGTTGTTTCATGTTTTATTTTGATGCTTTGAATGTTTAAAGGAATCTAACCAATTGTGTAAAAAGATTGAAGCAATTATTCACCCAACTCTCAATATTTCCATCAATTGGAATCAGAGTGGGTTCCTTCAAGAGAAGCCTAAGAGCTAGAAGACAGATCCATGGATGCAGAGAGAAAGCAAGTGGTCGATGAAGATGCTTCTCATGAAGAAGATGTCAAATCCATCAAAAGAAAAAATGATCAATTGAAAAAGGACAAGAATGGCTTAAGAACTTTATATAATTGTATTGATTTGGAACATGAGGAGTTATTGAACAAGAATTCATAGATACAAGATGAACTTAGAGAAGCTATGATTAAAGCTAACTTTATTCAAAATCAAATTGATAACCTACAAATGACAAAAAAGTATCATGAAATTGATGAAGCAAATAAGGAAGCGGGCCATCTCAAAAGCATGCTACAAGAGGCAAACAATAGAGAAAATACCTTGACAAGCCAACTTAGGGAAAGACCAAATAAATGGAACACTTAGAATAAAGAACTTGGTAAGAAAATCACCTCCTTGAAGAGGGAAATTGGAGAAGGCAAAAGGATTGAGGAAGTCCTAAGAAGTCAAATGACGCAGAAGGAAGAGGATTGCATGAAACATGAACATGAAATCGTCACCTTGAGAGTAGAAGTGGACAAGTTGAATCAAAGATTGAGGAGCTCGTACGTCTTGGATGACAATCTCAACTGTCAAAGATCACCACTTATCATGACATGTCTTGGTCCACATGTTGGTGAGTCCTCATGCTGCAAGGATGAAGATTCCAAAGATAAAGATAAGTCACATGGCATCTATGGAGAGAAGCCTCATGAAGAGAAGCCCAAATTCAAGGTTTTGCACAATTCAACCAACACTTGAAGCTATAAGATCAATGCCTTAAGGAGCCAAGTTGATGCATTGAAGACGCCAAATCATAGAAGAGAATTCAAAAGTGGTGAGTGGCAAAGCCTTGGATATCCTTAAGGGAAAGACACCTTTAGGAGATCATCACCCTATACTCCCAGGTGTGCAAGCACATTTCATGATTATTTCTATGCATGTTCTAACTATGGACATAGAGCTAGATATTACGGGGAATATAACAAGAGTAATGATAGATGGTTTTATCAAACCGCTAGAGGCAGATTTACTGGAAGAAAATACATAGTCCCATATGCCTATGATAGCGGAAGTTACAACACCTTTGTTATGTTATGTTGTTTAGAACATAAGTAGAATGATACCTATGACACAGCTTTGGCCATTTTGCAAGGGAATGTAGAAGCAACTTAATATGGGCTTGCAGAACTGAGAAGGTGTTGTGCCCTACAACAACCCCCCATTTCATATCACTAAAATTCCAAAAAATATAATGTGAAATGGGTCCCTTTTTAATTTTTGTTTCAAATTGGTATCAATTTAAAGTTCTATTTCGTAAAGATACTTTTTAATAAAACCAATCAAAAAACCCCGATATAAAACGTTTATCTTTATCATTGCGATAAAGCGATCGCAAGATCGCATATCGCAATGACAAAGAAAATACAATTTAAGGGACATATTGGTTTTCGCCGATGCGAAATCGCTATCGGATATCGGCAAAGCATAAAATGACACGAGTAATGATCTTTGCTACCATGCGATGTGAAATCGGCAATCGGAAATCGACAATAGCACCTAAAGCACAACTAAACTTATCTTCATCCGATGCGATGCGATATCGCTATCGGCAATCGGTGATTCACCATCCTAAGCGGTACTACCAACGATACCCGACGCGATGCGATATCAGATATCGGCGATCGGGGGTTCCAAGCAAAATCAATGAAAAAACTTAGCATTTCCCCAATGCCCGATTTCGCAAGAGGTAAATGACACATTTCCCAAGGTAACAGTCATAAAGGCAGTTTGATTTGATTTATTCGTAATTAAGGCCATATCCTTTGGAAAAGCCGCTCATCTGTGTTCAAACCGCCAAATCGCCCTCAACATGCTTCAAATAAATCATTTATCCATTAATCGAAGCAATTGTAATTAATGAGACTGACATGTCGTAATGACCATTTAATAAGAAAAACAGGCTTGAATCCATCCACGTATTTGCTCCTAAGGCCACCTCAAGTCGATTAATTACTGTGAATGCGCCAAGATATATATATACTTCATTCTGTTCGATTCATGATATTGTTGCATGTGTTGCGCTTACCTTTTACTCTGCGCAGAATTCTTTCACAGAAACAGAAGGAAGTGGAATGGGAAAGAAATCCAAGAAAACTACAATGCCTACTACCTCGCCAGCCGCAGGGCTAATTGTCGTTGATCCAACTGGGAAGAACAAAGGACTAATATTAGATATAACATGCTTAGGACTTCCCAAGACCACTTGGCAGGGGACTTACAATTTGATTGAAGCCGACGGGCCAATGGTGACCGAAGTGGAAATTTTATGCGACAACACCAGTAAATGCGATCCCAATCTAAAAGATTTGGCTAACTCCTTCCTACACAGAATAGCGGCTCGGGAGCAGGTTCTTCCTTATACAGATGTGGTAAGGTGGGCACTCCAAGAACTCCCAATTATCGATAGACTGTTTGAATCTACGGATGGGAGGGTTTTCTGCTCGTTTCGAGCCGAAGACCTAAGGCTAATGTATCACCTGCCACGAGAAGAGAAGAAATATAATGCTGCATTTTTGGAGAAGTTTCGAGAAGAAAACGAGACTGAATCTGAACCTATTCGAGACTGGAGACATAATCCAACAAAACACAAGCACGAGGCCTCGGGTAAGTACTCAGTTGACTCCCTGTGTTCACCTTACTATTATGCTGGAGTTATGATGTGTAGGCTATGGGGATTGCATGACTCTACCAATATCACCATAGAAATGGTCCCTCTAATTGAGGCAGCATGCAGTGGAGAAATCATGGACTGGGCAGTCATATTGTCCGACAAGTTAGCCAAAGCCATTCTTGACTTCAGGTCTGACTATCGTGTCTCAGAAAGGGTTATTCCGCCATTTTACTATAGTGCATATATTATGGATGTGTTGTGTTTTAATTCTGAATTTCCTGTACTGGGATGGAGGAGGACGTCGCAAGACCCCACACCCATTCACACATATCATCGAAAACTTTGGAAGACTAGTTATAAGCACCACCTGTACCAAATCTGCAATGGTTTTATGTTACCGATTCATTATTTAATTTTTAATAAACCTGCCCCTAAAATATTCGAGCAAACAGCTGTAGATTTGACTGCAGTAGCGAGTTGGTTTGGGGAGGAGAAATTCACTTATATCAGAGTTTTTGGCAGCCAGGCTAAGCCACATGTGTTACCACTCTACATCCCTGATAAGTTACTTGCCAGGGAGGTAGCCTATCAAATCAGCGCTGAAGGGGTTACACAAACCCTGAAAAGAGCTAAAAAACATATTTGGCCTTCTTTTCCATTGTGGATTGGAATGTATACCCTGCATGACATCAAGCATGTAGAGAAGGAAGCCGGGAAAATGAATTTTCTCACCCTGGCCACTCTGCCTAAGAGACAGTATGATCCAAGAAACATCGCTTACAATGCGCTTGACCAGGCCAAATTGGCCAAGGTCGAGCACAAAGAAGACAAATTCGAAGACTTGCTTGTATCAGCCGAATCATTGTATCAAGT
>APFE030631166.1:95043-127798 GCA_000404065.3 Pinus taeda | reverse complement strand
AAAGAGCGACTTCCAGATGCAGGACAATCAGTGGAAATTTGGTTGAATTAGTGAATAATACATTGTATTTATCTAACATAATTTCCCAATGCACTCCAGGTCAATTAACAACATCAAATATATTGGAGCATTCATGCTATCCGGACTTGGAGAAAAGCGCAAGATTGATCGCTGGAGTCAACAGTCTGACATGGGATGCATATTGGTTCTTTTTAATCAAACCATACAGCCAAAGAGCCATCTTGAAGTGTCTAACCGATGCTATCGGTTATATTATACCCGACATCCAGGATGCCACCTTCGCCGCCCAATTCAGTTCACGCCTTAACAAACCGCCAGAAGTAGAACCAATGCTCGCGATAAGCCAGCTAAGGTTTAAGGGCAAGCAACCTAAGGCATGACTCATTTCGCCGACTGCCAGATCGCCCCTGAGAAGTAGACCAGATTTACTGATACCAATTTGGTAGGATTTTGTTTCATAGATCTTTTTAGCTTAGTAGTATTTATAGACCCTTTCATGCATTTAGAAAGGGTCGTAAAAAGTTTTGTATATGACTTAAACCCTGAAGTTGCACTATTGTACTTCAGGGATATTCTTTTATAAAACTTGACCAATTATTCTAAATTTGATGAGGAAGGCTTTTATGCAAATGTGCACTATTGTCATTTTTTGAAAGAATTTCTGTGTTGAAGAAGGAATTTTGAATAGCGATTGATATTTCGGATTGATCTACAACTCACATGGTACTATTATCTGCGTCTGTATTCATTTTCGTTATATGAATTGTTGTTTAAATCGCTCTTGCTATTATCACTTATATATATGTGTGTTTTTCACAGCATTCTTTATACATTCCACTATTGGTTGTTTATCGTATGCTCTCCTTTCAGACGTATATATGTATCGATGATATGAACAGTGAATGTAGTAACCTGTATGCATAGCTTCATTGTGACTATTCATGTGAAGCAATCTTTCAATGATTGAACATCCTTTATTTATTTTACAGAGTCATCTATATGCTTGATAAATAGATAAATATTATTTAACGCTACATTCTGAATGAATAAGTTGTTCCCGGGATTATTATTAGTTTCCCTATTTTTTTCAATAGAATAAGTCATTCACCTATCAGTTAAGCAATTTATTCATCACCCATCCATCCCTTTTTATTTCATTATCGGGAAACTGGTCTCGTTATCTCCAATCGGAGCCACCATCCCAAACGGAAAAGGAGCTGTACCAAGGTTCGGACCGGGTGGTTATCCCCGATGTTGTGGCAACGATTTCTGAGGCCTCAACATTTCTGGCACTAGAAGGAGGGCCATACGCTATGAATGGCGAGTAAGCCAACACCTACAAACCATTCAAAGAGCAACTCACCCTCCACCTCTCCTCGAATATCTCGTTCGCATTCTGAATCTCCAGTATCCAGACGAGACGAAGAGCAATCAACCACTACTGCTCAATTACATCATACTTCAGAACACTTAAGTCCGGAGTCCCCTGAAGTCCAATCCATCATCCAAAAACTTCAAGGCTTCTCAATATCCCCTCCTAGATCTGAAGTATCACAAGGCAGTCACACTTCGCAATTTCATTTACCCCCTCATCTTACCAGACTCCAAAGTGAAAAGCTAGGTATTGAGCCACCTGAATTTCCTTTACCCGAAAGGAAAAGGATTAAAAAGACAATTGAAGGTTCTGGTAGCGATACCCTTTCTCCATCATCTTCCATTTCATCATCACCTGTGCGAAGTCATACACCCACATCACCACTTCATATAGTTGTTCACCAAGGGACTTCATCTCAAGCATCACAATATTTTCAGTCAATACTTCCGCCTCCGCCTCAAGCACCTGGAACACCACAAGCGAACGTCGGTAATCCTAAAATGGCCCAAAGACCATGGAGAAGTCCTGGTGCGGTCACTATGCCCGCACCTCTACATCCATTACCCGATTACCCCGAAAAATGGATACCCAAATTCAATCCAGATGCTGGAACTTCTGCAGAAGAACATATTAATAATTTTATGCTGTCAGTCAATATAAAGGGAGTCACTGAAGAAGATGTGGTAGTAAGATTGTTTCCCTATTCACTACAAGGATCCGCAGGGTCTTGGTATTTTTCCTTACCCTCTGGATCCATCACGAGTTGGAATATCTTCCAGGAACAGTTTCTCACCAAATACGGTGATGAAAGATCCTTAGCTACACTTGTCCATGATCTTTCAAACTTAAGGATCGAATCAAGAGAACCCATCAAGGAGTTCAACTCCAGATTTAAAAAACTCTTGAATAAGATCCCCACTGATGATAAACCAAGTGACCAAGTTAGAAGCAAGTGGTATATCACCACTTTGCCTTCAAACATTGCTATATTCATTGA
The DNA here is from genome assembly GCA_000404065.3 of Pinus taeda. Taxonomy (NCBI): domain Eukaryota; kingdom Viridiplantae; phylum Streptophyta; class Pinopsida; order Pinales; family Pinaceae; genus Pinus; species Pinus taeda. Next base: position 125,405 of record APFE030631166.1, on the reverse strand, counting down.
TAGGGCCAAACAAACCACATTAGCCGAGAATATGAAGGAAGCACTCGCAGTAGAAAAAAGTGTAATCGCCTTAGAAAAGAAAACTGCCTTGGAAGAAAGAAAATCTAAAAAAGTGTCCTTTAAAGACGACTCTAAGAAAAAGAACATTAAGGATCCATATGACATGGAGGGCCTTCAAAAATTCCTTAAAATGATGTCGAACGAAATGGTTGAAATCAAGAAACAAGTATCAGAATCCTCAACGAAGAAACCATATAGGAATTTCAAGAAACCCGAATCAAAACCCCCTAATGTTATATCATATGCAAACTAGAATCCTGAGGAAGAAGAAGAGGAAGAAACAATTATACCATTTGAAGGAGAAGAAGAGGAAGTAGTTGAATGTCACGGAATGTGGGACTTTATACTCCCTAATTCCGATACTGATGCTGAACAAGAAGCCTTTCCTGTAACTACAAGGAGTAAAGGTGCTCCTGAAACTGTCCAAGCTAATCCTAAGAAAAGGAGTGCCGGAACCAACACTGTAAAGGAAAAGGTACCCGTTAGAAAACCAGCCGCAACAGTAACAAATAATCAGCCATCATCTTCTACTACACCTTCACCATCTAAGACTTTAGTAATTTCTGATTCGATGGACTACAACATTGTCGATGACATGAAGAAAACTAAGGCAAACATCACCATGTTTGAACTTAGTAAATTAAAACATCAGCAGAAATTACTACTCAAAGAGTTTAACGCTGCACCTTCTTCCCCTCTTCCCACCACTAAAGCTGCTAGCGACTCAGGACAACCCCCTGCTGGTAGAGTTGAGGCAACCGACACAATTCTGATAGGAGATAGATCAAACTCCCATAACCCTCCTTTCCTCATGACTTATGAAATTTATAATCGAAATCTGCACAACTGCTTAATTGATTCTGGAGCATCTTCCAATATAATGCCTGCTTCAGTTTGTTCCAAACTGAATATAGAGCCCCAGAAGTCTTCTATTCACATCGTGCAGTTAGATAGAACTAAATTTCAAGTCCTAGGAGAAATAAACTCTGTAACAATCAGGCTATCGACAGATCCAAGAATTGTCCAAAGGATCGATATTCTAATCGCCGATATACCTGAATTTTATGGATTGATTTTAAGCAGGGATTGGTCAGAAAAACTCCATGGGTATATCTCCACCGGTTGGTCACATATGTGGCTCCCCTATAAGGGCAAGCCCAATCAAATAAAGATTGATCGAGAGAAACATATGACCCATACTCTTACAGAATTTGAACAGGAAAACCAGCCAGTCGCGTTCAACAATAATATCCTAGGAAACTATTCTTCAGAGTCATTTTTCGGCAATTATGTTGCCCAACAATCCCCTTTCTCAGTTGACAATTTCGCATCACAAATCAAAATTTTTTTACAGACCGACAGGTCTAAATGCGTTAATGTTACTGAGAATGTTGTAACAAAAACTGTAGATAATTCATTATTTTGGTCTTTATATTTTGATGGATCTATGTCCAGCGAAGGATCAAGAGCAGGATGCATTCTGGTCAGCCCACTAGGAGAAAAAACAATGCTGTCCTGTAGATTAGAATTTGAATGCACTAATAACACGGCTGAGTACGAAGCGCTCGTCCAAGGACTATATAAAGCAATTGACCTCAAAGTTCAACACTTAAAAGTCTTTGGCAACTCCGAAATAATTGTTAAACAGGTAAGAAATAAAATTCACTGTCTTTCGAGCCATATTAAGCATTATCAATCGCTCGTACAAGAACTTACCTCCCATTTCCAAGCATTCAATATATCTTCCATACCCAGGGCACAGAACTCCGCAGCTGATTTACTGGCCAATGTCGCTTCCAAGCTGCTCCCTTCAGAAGACTATAGTCCCAATAGGTTTTAAGTAGAATTACTTTTTAGGGAATCCATTCCAGATAATGTAACCAATTGGAGAGTGTTTAACCATGATGAAGGCATCTTACAATTTCTGACCTCTGAAAAATCCTATGACAATCAAATAATTGAGGAAGATGAGCATGATACTTAAATGCAAGGTAAACATGAAGAAAATTCAATCCCTAAGCGTGTAGTAAAGCTTAAAGACCTTTACGATATTAAAGACAGGTTCAAACCTGTATCTAATACAAAACTTCAGAGCTCTACCTTAAGGTTTGAATTAATAAACCTTGGCATCGAACAAAATCCTCAAAATATTAACTTAGGATTGGGACTTTCTATAGAGGAAAAGGAAGCATTTATTAGTCTGCTACGAAAAAATAAACATGTGTTCGCTTGGAGATATGATGATCTAAAAACTTATGAAACATCTATCATTCAACACACTATTCCAATGCTTCCCGAGAAGAAACCAATTCAACAAAAATTGAGAAAAATACACCGAAACTTAGAAGGTCAGATAAAATCTGAACTCAACAAACTTTTAAAAGCTAAGATTATTTTTCCCGTACGACATTCGAATTAGGTCTCCAATATGGTACCAGTCAGAAAAAAGAATGGCGACATAAGAATTTGTATTGATTTCAGGAATTTAAATAAAGAAAGTCTAAAAGATAATTTCCCATTACCCACGATGGAGCAGATACTCGAATCAGTGGCTGGTTCAGAATTAATGTCCTTCTTGGATGGATTTTGAGGGTATAATCAAATTCTGGTTCACCCTGATGACCAACTCAAGACCACCTTTAGAACAAAGTGGGGAACATATGCTTATCAGAAGATAAAATGCCTTTCGGACTTATTAATGCAGGAACCACTTTCCAAAGGGCGATGGATATTGCTTTCAAAGGGTTAATTAATAGAACAATAGTCGTCTATTTAAATGATATTACTGTATTTTCAAAAGAGAGATCCAATCACTTGCATGATTTGAATCAAATCTTCCAACGTTGTAAGAAATACGGTATTTCTCTAAACCCTAAGAAATCTTTCTTCGCTCTTGATCAAGGTAAGCTCCTAGGCTTTATTGTATCTAAAGATGGCATCTATATTGATCCAGACAGGATTAAAGAAATTTCTGAAATCCCTTTTCCTCATAACAAGAAATCCATGCAGTCATTTTTAGGCCAAATCAATTTTGTAAAAAGATTTGTTCCATATTTTTCTCAGATTATTTTACCGCTTCAAACTATGATTAAGAAAAATTCAGTCTTCAAATGGGGATCGCCAGAAAGGGAAGCGTTTGAACTAATTAAACAATCAATAATCAATGCCCCAGCTCTGAATACTCAAAATTTTTCTAATCATGTTACATTGTATACCATCGCATCTGATTGCTCTTATGCTGCAGTACTTACACAAATCAACGATCACAATTTGGAAGCACCGATTTCATTCTATAGCTCAAATCTTCAAGGTGCAGAATTAAATTATTCTGAAGTAGAAAAACAAGCCTTTGTTGTATATAAAGCGGTTAAACATTACAGACATTTCCTGTTAAAAGCACATACAAAGGTTATAGTTCCTTTCTCCTCAGTTAGACAGCTATTAATCCAGAGAGAACTGGGAGAAAAAAGGGCAAATTGGGTAACAACACTTCAAGAATATGACCTTGAGATCAAGCCAGCAAAGATTGTTAGAGGCCAAGGTTTTTGCAGGTTATTGGCAGGAGCATCCAACAATCCGGAATCAAGTGATACAGATCAATCTGAAACCATCAATCAGATAAGTATCATTGACTCTGAATCACAGTATGCTGATTTAATATTTTACTTGAAAAATGGATATGCACCTCCCAACCTGTCCTACAAAAGAAAAAGGGCCATAATATTGAAAGCAAAAATTTTTACCATTATTGATGATGTGCTTTTTAGGCAAAATTATGATTCTGTTTTATTAAGATGCCTTGAAAAACAGGAAGCACAAAGGATCTTGCAGGAATTGCATTACGAACCAGCAGGAGGCCACTTCGGAGCTGATACCACAACTCACAAAGTCATCCATGCTGGGTATTACTGGCCTACTCTGTTTAGAGATGCTCATGAATATGTGAGGAAATGTCGAAATTGTCAAACTTCAAGTGGAAGACAAAAGAAATCAGCCTTCCCTCTGCAACCAGTCAACGTTGAACAACCATTTGAGCAATGGGGATTGGACATTATCGGAGAAATTACTCCTAATTCTTCCAAACAGCATAAGTATATCCTTACTGCTACCGATTACTTTACTAAGTGGGTTGAAGCGATTCTGTTAAAGACAACAAACTCTGAAGCCATCATTGAATTTATAGACCAATTCATCATTACCAGGTTTGGTGTCCCGAATGCTCTTGTTTTTTATAATGCATCTTAATTTTCAGGCAATGCTATGTTTGATTTCGCAATCAAAAGAGGATTTAAACTCAAATATTCTGCTAACTATTATCCTCAGGGCAATGGTTTAGCCGAATCTACAAACAAAAACCTTATCAAAATTATCAAGCGAACTATCGAACAGAATCACAAGAACTGGCACAAATCTTTAATGTTTGCATTATGGGCTGACAGGATAACACAAAAAGATTCTATAGGTTCTTCCCCATTTAAAGTTGTTTATGGAAAAGAAGCTGTACTACCAACCAATCTCATTTTTCCTTCTCTAGCCCTAGTTCAATTTATTGAAGAAAGTCCTTCTTCTTCTTTACAGCTTAGACATGACCAAATTCTAAAATTAGAAGAAGAAAGAGAAAAAGCCAAAATTATTCATGCGAAACATCAGCAGATCATCAAGTAATCATTTGATTCAATTTCGTATGGTTCTAAACAATTCCAAGTCGGTGATTTAGTCCTGAAATGGGACAAAGCCCATGAAGATAAAGGAAATCACACCAAGTTTCAGAAGATGTGGCTTGGACCATTTCAGATCTGTGAAAAGATAGGTCATTCGACCTTCATGCTACAAGATTTATCAGGGTTGAAAGATTCTCTCCCTGTTAATGGTCTGATCTTAAAGAAATTTTTAAACTGAGGAGGTAACCCCTTCTCCTTTCAAATAGCATTTTTGTAGTTTGTAGCAGCATTAGGAAATAAAACTCTAAGGCATATTCTATTTTGACCTTTGTTGTATTCAAAGAGTTTCTCAAAATGAGCAGTGCGATATTTACTTTTAAATAAATAGAAGTCTTAATCAAAAGGAATGATTTCTAGGAAATTAGTTATAATTGCATTCTGAAACTACACTGCAATCCTAGTGAACCCCTCTCGAAGTTTATAAATATTGTAAATCTTTTTAGATTTTTCAAATTGGTTACAAAAAGGTTATCAATATTAAAATATGAGCTAACCCAAATTCAACATCTCCAACTCTTACCTTGTCATCCATCCTATCTTAAGAAGGAAATTGTCTATCCCATTTACCCAAGTTCATGATTATTCAGGGTGTAATTCCAAGAATACTGGATATAAAAGTTAAGAGGTCTTATTACAAGCCTGCTTACCATGTTCATAGGGAAATAGTTTAGCCGACATTACCAATACTGCATACCAAAACAGGGTAATGGCTTCAATTACAAGACAAGGGGTCTCATCACGAGCCAACTTGTTCGGTTAGATTACTACCAGTGAATGGCATTATCACTTAACTGGCCACCACACCAGGGCAATGACTTTTTATCTTGCAAAATAGCAGAAAAAGAAAAGAAATACAGAATGTGAAAAAACATATTTTGAATTTATTCTGTTAATCATGCTCTGAAGTGAATGGGACAATAGACAATGATATGGTTTAAAGGTATCCCTGCCGAAACCATGAACGTTTGCTGGCAGCAGAGGCTCTACCTGTGACAAATGAGTTAATTTTAATAGCTGATTTGGAAAATTTCTCTATTTTATTAATATCAACTAGCAAACGCCAATTTAAAATCTAGAATGTCTCTATTTTTAACAAAAGAGGAAATTATCGAAGAAAGTTTTGTTTTGTCTAGAATTCAACAATACCTAGTTATATTAGAATTTTCCCTTTTGAATAAAATTCCTATTTTGAAAAAAGTTTAAGTATTTCTATACTTTTCAGAGATAACTGTTTCTTCCAGCGAATCGCCAATTGTTGTGCCATACAACAACCCCCCATTTCATATCATCACTATCCCAAAAACTATAATGTGAAATGGGTCCCTTTTTAATTTTTATTTTAAATTGGCATCAATTTAAAGTTCTATTTCAAAAAGGCCAGAAAGAATAAAAGAAAACACTATTAAAAGGCCTTTTCAATAAAACCAATCAAAAAACCGCAACGTAAAACAATTTATCTTTATCATTGCGATAAAGCGATCGCAAGATCGCATATCGCAATGACAAAGAGAGCACAACTTAAGGGACATCTTGATTTTTGCCGATGCGAAATCGCTATAGGATATCGGAAAAACATAAAGTAACACAATTAACAACCCTTGCTCCGATGTGATGCGAAATCGGCAATAATACTTAAAGTGCAAATAAGCTCCCCCTCGCCCGATGCGATGCGATATCGCTATCGGCGATCGGCGACTCACCATGCCCACATTCTAAACAGCCTTAATCGCTACTCCCGACGCGATGCAATATCGCTATCAGCGATCGGGAATTCCAAATGAAACCGAAACAATAACTTAGGATTTCCCCGATGCCCGATTGCGAAAAGGGTAAAAAGTACGGTTTTCAAAGTAAAAGTCATAAAGGCAGTTTAATACGCTTTATTCGTAATTAAGGCAATATCTTTTGAAAAGTTGCTCATTCGCGTTCAAACCGCCAAATCGCCCAAGGCATGCTGCAAATAAATCATTCGGCCATTAACCGAAAGGATTGGTATTAATGAGATTGATAGGCCGTAACGGCCATTTAATGAAAACAGCAAGCTTATGATCCATTCAAAGATTTGATCCGAAAACCGTCTTAAGTCAATTGATCGCTATGAATGCATCCAGATATATATACCTCACTCTCTTCAATTCATGTTATCGTTGCCTGTGTTACGCCTATCTTTCGCTCTGTGCAGGATTCTTCCACAGAGACAAAATTAAGTGGAATGGGAAAGAAGTCCAAAATGACTACAATGCCTACTCCCTCGCCAGCCGCAGGGCAAGATGTTGTTGATTCAAGCGGTAAGAAGAAAGGGCTTATATTAGATACGACATGCTTGGGACTTACCAGGGCCACTTGGCTAGGAACATATAATTTGATTGAAGCCGAAGAGCCAATGGTGACCGTGATAGAAATCTCATGCGATAGTACCAGCAAATCTCAGGCTAATTTAAAAGACTTGGCCAACTCCTTTCTGCACAGAATAGCGGCCTGGGAGCAAATTCTCCCATATACAGATGTGGTAAGATGGGCAATCCAAGAGATCCCAATTACCAACAGATTGTTTAGCACTGCAGATGGGAGGATTTTCGGTTCTTTTCAAGCCGAAGATCTAAGGCAAATGTGTCACCTACCAGCAGAAGAGAAAAAATATAACGCGGCATTTCTGGAGAAATTTCGAGCAGAGAACGAGACCGAGTCTGAACCAATTCGAGTCTGGAGACAAAATCCAGCAAGACACAAGCATGAATCCTCGGGTAAGTACTCAGTCGACTCCCTCTGTTCTCCTTACTGCTATGCTGGAATTATGTTGTGTAGGCTATGGGGATTGCATGACTCCGCCAATTTTACCATAGAAATGGTCCCCTTAATGGAGACGGCATGTAGTGGCGAGATTATGGATTGGGCGGATATATTATCCGATAAGTTAGCCAAGGCCATTCTCGATTTCAGGTTTAACTCTCGCGTCACAGAGAGGTTTATTCCACCATTTTATTACAGCACCTATGTGATGGATGTATTATGTTTTAATTCTGAGTTTCCTGTGCTTGGATGGAGGTCGATGTCGCAAGACCCCACACCCATTCACATATATCATCAAAATTTGTGGAAGACCAATTACAAACATCACCTTTATCAATTCTGCAATGGTTTTATGTTGCCAATTCATTACTCCATTTTTGATAAACCTACCCCGAAGATTTCTAAGCAAGCAGGGGTAGATTTGACCGCAGTAGCAAGTTGGTTTGGGGAGGAGAAATTCACCTACATCAGATTTTTTGGCAGTCAGGCCAGGCTGCATGTGCTCCCACTTTACATCCCCGATAAGTTACTTTCCAGGGAAGTATCTTAGCAAATCAATGCTGATGGGGTTACTCAGACCCTGAAAAAAGCGAAAAAACATGTTTGGCCCTCTTTTCCCTTACAAATTGGAATTTATACCCTGCATGATATCAAACATGAAGATAAAGAAGCTAGGATAATAAATTCTCTCACTCTGGCTACTCTGCCAAGCAAGCAGTATGATCCAAGGAAAATCGCTTACAATGCGCTCGACCAGGCCAAATTGGCCAAGGTCGAGCACAAAGAAGATAGATTCGAGGATTTGTTTGCATCGGCCGAATCACTCTATCAACTTAAGTCGCTTGCCAGAAATGTATATAACGATGAAGGGCTGACCGAATTTAACAGAATTAGAGAACAGAGGTTGAAAACTCTGCCTCTAGACCTGTTAGCGACTTTTCCGACGACAACAAGATCAAGTGAGCCTGAGCAGCGAAGTAATACACCACCTCCTACTACATCAAAGCAGCAGGAGGAAGTGCATAGCCAGAGGCAGGAAGTAGCCCAGGAAAATGTGCAACGACAGGAAGAAACCCAGGCAAAAGCCCAAGAAGGGAGCAGCTCTAAAATTAATGATGATACGCTAGTTGATCCGAATTTTCTCTAGCAATGGCAGCAATTCAATTCAATCATAGGCAACCTAGAATGCTCAAGAGATGATGAGGTTTCTAAAGAAGGCGACACGCAGGAAACGACATCAAAACCGGTTTCGGGCGAAACCAGCAACCTACCCAAATCAAAAGAAGTAGAAATAATTCCTAAGGATCCATCAGGTGAAATCATTTTTCAAATTGAAGAGATTCCCCCTTTGGATGTATTTTATAGCCCTAGGCATAAAGCTGTTGTAAAACGACAGAGGAAAAGAAGAAGAGCTGATCAACCTTCTCTATTCCCTAAATTAACAGTAACGGGCAATGTTGTGTGGAAAGAGGAATTCGATCCCTCCGATGACTTAACCAAGCTATCACAATACGTTGGAGCATATTCGGCGACGACCATTGATAAAGCATCGGAGGTGAGTAGTTTATTGAAGGCGAAGGATCAAGACATCTCTGCGCTACAGGCAAAATTATCGGAAGTTCAGCAGAAAGCAGAGCAGGCCGAACAGGAATTGCTAGTGCAACAACAGAGCAATCATCAGCTGACTAAGCAATTACAAGAGGAAAAGCAGAGGATTGATGAAAGCGCAATCCAAAGGCAAAGGGAGCTATCGGAAACATTGGAGAAATTAAGAATATCAACTGAGGGAACAATGAAATCAAAAGATGAGCAAATCGCTCAGTTGTCCACTCAAATTGAGCAAATGAAAAAGCTCCCTCAGGTAGATGAATTCAAAGCAGAAGCGCTTCAATTAAATAAGTCATTGATCAATCAAGTTAAGCTCCTATGTCAGAAAATTACATAGGGAGAACCATTGTGCGAGTTAGTAGCATCCATAAGCGAAAAGGTAGAAAAAGCAAGGACCGATTTGGATCAGGCCGAAGAAACACTGACAAATTTTATAGAATGGAAATATTCGGATCAAGGCCAGGCGACTAATCTACCGAGAATTTTGGAATCGCACAAAGAAATATTATTCACAGAATGGCAATCACAGCTAATGAAGGTAGAAAGAGCGATTTTCAGATGCAAAGCAACCACGGGCAATTTGGTTGAATTAGTAAATAATACGCTTTATTTGTCTAATATGATTTCCAAATGTACTCCAGGTCAATTAACAGCGACAAAGATGTTGGAGCATTCATGCTACCTGGAGCTGGAGAAAAATGGAAGACTAATCGTTGGAATCAACAGTTTAACATGGGATGCTTATTGGTTCTTCTTAGTGAAGCCATACAGCCAAAGAGACACCTTAAAATGCCTCACAGATGTTGTCGGGTATATCATACCCGACATTCAGGATGCCACCTTTGCTGCCCAATTCAGCTTGCGCGTCAACAGACCGCCAGAAGTGGAGCCGATGCTTGCGATAAGCCAGCTCAGGTTTAAAGGCAAACAACCTGAGTCATGATTCACATCGTCGACTGCCAGATCGCCCCAGAGAAATAGATCGCATTTACTAATGCCAATTTAGTAGGATTTTGTTTCATAGATTTTTTTAGCTTAGTAGTATTTATAGACCCTTTCATGTATTTAGAAAGGGTCGTAAAGTTTTGTATATGACTTAAACCCTGAAGTTGCACTATTGTACTTCAGGGATATTCTTTTATGAAACTGGACCAATTATTCTGAATTTAATGAGGAAGGTTTTTATGCAAATCTGCACTACTGTCTTTGTTTAAAAGCATTTCTGTGTTGAAGAAGGAATTTTGAATAGAGATTAATATTTGGGATTGATCGGCAGCTCACATGGTACTATTATCTGCGTATGTGCTCATTCATGTTATATGAATTGTTGTTTAAATCGCTCTTGCTGTTATCGCTTATATATATATATATGTGTTTTTCGCAGCATGCTTTATGCATTCCACTATTGGTTGTCTATAGTATGCTTCTCTTGCAATCGTATATATGTATCGATGATATAAAGAGTGAATGCAGTAATTTTTATTTATCGCTTCATTGTGACTATTCATATGAAGTAATCTTTGAATGATTGAATATATCATATTTATTTTATAGAGTCATCTATATGCCTCTTATATAAATGAAGGTTATTTAACGCTGCATTCGAAATGAATAAGTTGTTCCCAGGATTAGTATTAGTTTCCCTATTTTTGTCAATAGAATAAGCTAGTCGCCTATCACCAAAAGCAAACTATTCATCACCCATCCATCCATTTTATTTATTATCGGGAAACTGGTCCCGTTATCTCCAGTCGGAGCCACCATCTCAAACGGAGAAGGAGTTGTACTAAGGTCCGGACCAGGTGGTTATCCCCCAATGTTGTTGCAGCGATTTTCGAGGCCTCAATAGTCTTCAAGGCTAAATTCAAACCCTATACAGGCCTAAATTATTAAATTAAGCCTCAAAAATGGATCTGAGGTCCACAACAGACTATTCACACACTTGTGACAAATCCGAAATCGTAAATATCATGATCAAGGTTTCGGGTTCTAACACTGAGTCTCCACAGGTGACCAAAGTCTACAATAAATTCTGAGGCTTTATATCACTCCAACACTTTAGAAAAGCTTCTTCCTCTAGTTATTGTACCTATTTGGCCTATTGGGTTGAATAACAACCCCTGTTCTCACCTAACAACACTATGTTCACTAAGGAACAGGCCTTGTCTAGTTACCTGTGATAGCTATATGATGATTTATACTAAGTACAAAAAATTTATTTAAACATTAAACATTGTTAACAAATTGATGAATCAACTTTCAGATCTCCATTTAAGAAATCAGACTTTACATCTAGCTGGTGTATTTTCTAGTGGTGTTTAGTAGCTAATGCAATAATCATTCTAATTGTGTTTAATTTAGCTACCAGGGTGAAGGTTTCCTCGTAATCTATACCTTCTTTTTGGGAATACCCCTTTGTGACTAGCCTAGTTTTATATTTATCTATAGATCCGTTTGCTTTAAACTTTAATTTGTATAGCCATTTGCACCCTATGGGTTGCTTTCCTTCAGGAAGTTGAACTAAATCCCAGGTATTATTTTTAATCATAGATTCATATTCCTCCTCCAATGCTTCCCTCCATTCATTACTTTGACTAGCTTCATTAAAATTATAAGGTTTAGCAATGTTCAACATACCAGTAATGAGCGCATGATCCCTGTATCTGGTTGGAAATTATATATTCCTTCTTTTTCTTCTGAGTGGTGGAGTGGCTTCAAACCTGTTATGGTCTCCCCTCTACGGACTAGTTTCAAACCTGATTTGATCAACCACTTCTTCTTTCTCCTGTTGTTGCTACTATTGTTGTTGTTGTTGTTGTTGCTCACCGGCCCCTATTTCATTACATTCTTCTAATGGTAAAGGCACAAGTCACTCTTCATCACTACGAACAGGGTTCCCATCATCTACCTAGTCATGAAATACCACATCTTGGCTTGCAAACACCTTGTGAGTCGAAGGATTAAACAACTTATAAGCCTTAAATTCACTACAGTATCCAACAAAAGTACACTTAATGGCTTTTGAATTTAACTTCTTACTATCTTCTTTCGGGACATGAGCAAAAGCCTTACAACCAAAGACTCGAAGATGACTTACTGCAAGCTTGAAGCCAAACAATGCTTCGAAAGGAGTTTTATAATCCAAACACTTAGTAGGACTCCTATTCTTAAGATACACTACAGTGTTTACACCTTCTACCCAAAAACCATTGGTCAGATTCTTACCTTTCAACAAGGGTTATATTTTTCCTTTCCGCAACCCCATTTTGCTGAAGAGTGTAAGGTGTTGTGAACTGCTGTTGTATTATGTGTTCTTTGCAGTATTTGATCAATTCACCCTTCTTGAATTCTCTACCTTGGTCTGAGCGAAGAATTTTGATGAACTTTCTTATTTGCTTCTCAATCATACTTCTAAATTGCTTGAAGTATTCAAAAGAATGAAGTTTTTTCCTGAGGAAATACACCCTGGTGAAACTTGTACATTCATCAACAAAAATAAGAAAATAGTAGGCCCCTCCTAACGACCTTGTCTGCATTGGCCCACATATATCAGTGTGTACAAGTTCAAGTTCTATCAATAATAACAAGAAATTCATCTCTATGTAATTTACCAAGGGCACATGCTTCACAGTCAACATGCATACTCTTCAAAACAAGAATACCATTCACCATACCTTTTTTATGAAGAAGTAGTAGGTCACTGAAGTTTATGTTATCACAAAATCAACCTCTGATAAGCTGCTGATCAGGTGGACCTTGAGTAACTCTTTCAAACCAACTTTTGGTTGAGGCTTAGCCTCCTCAGACTGAGAGGGCTCTCTCAAAGGGTTAATGATATTGATTAAAGATATGGATAGATGGCTAACTCTATGGTTTGGGATTTTATATGTTTATAAGTTGAAAGATGGACGCTTGCTACCATTGGGCTATGGAGTCAGTGACAGAGATAAGGATAACAAATGGCTCTTCTTATAAAACTGAGGCTTGTATATACTTCAATGAAAGAGTGACACATTCAGGAAAGTCTCAATAACTTGAAGTTCATAGGAGTCAGAGCATGTGGGCATGAATTCTGAGTAATGATACATCAAGATATTCAAAAAGGAAAGAACTTAAAGTGATTGATCAGAGTTTAATACATAAAGGAAGTCAGAGCATGAGTAACCATGAATTCTGAGTAATAAGCATTAAGACTATGGAAGTAAAACATATCAAAGATAAAATATAAAGCTCACTGAAGTACACTAAGAATCTCAGCTTTAGAAAAGTCCAACTCCTTCTATATATATCAGTCCCTGCACAGCATTTACAAAAGTAGTCTTTTTCTATAACATTTTCCAACCCTTGTTACATTATATTTTCTCCAATATATAGAGTTCATCACAGGACTTAGATTCCTCGTCTAGCATGATGGGAATTCGAATTCCTCCTAATTTGACACCTATTGACACTTAAAACAAACTATTAATTACAACTAGCTATTAACTAGCAGTCCTAGTGACCTAATACAACTAGGAGAGTAACTCCTTATTATGACTAAACCACCTCAACTAAACATTAAATGCATTATTTTACAATTGTAACCTCATGAAGTCGAATTTTATGAAGCCTCCCACGTTGTCACCTTAATAATGATGACAAACCCTAGAAATTAGGGAACATGTTTCCCTGTTTTTAGGTTTAGGATCTTTGAAAATTAGCACGTGGGACAGATCCTTTATCTTCTCATCCATGACATATTTTATGAAACTGAAGGAGGTTTTTTAATTCCATGATGTTTAGAACAAAAAACTCTCTTTTTTTTCTAAACACTACTCCAGCTATCTAAAATCTGTCCTTGAAAAACACGTGTAAAACAGGAAAAAATTGTTCTCTGAAATTAGGGTTTCAACGAAATCTTATTATCTCAAAACTAATAACACTTTTGAAGAAATTGAGATAGGTTATTGTATCTAGAGAGTTGATGAAGAGAAACCTCCCTCAGAATTCCAAAATACCTTTTCCTGTAACCAGAAACGGATCTTGAAAAAGACTACTAAAACCAGAAGACAAAGCTTGACTTTCAGCAGTTTCATAGCGCAAGTTTAACCATAAATTCCTCCCACCTCATAATGAATTTGAAGAAACTGAAAGAGGTTTTTGTAGTTCGTGTTAGGAAGAAAAAAATATTTCAGTGTCCAAAATTGAGTTCTCAGTTGCTCAGGAACCCTTCTGGAAGTTGACTAGTAGAAGCAGAAAACAGAGATTTTTATGTTGAAACAGGCTGCTTCAGGGGTTTCGTAGCGCGCTACGAAAACACTGATTTCGTAGTGAAAAACATGATTTTTACACTATCTACGCTATGAAAACTTGGATTCGTAGCTAATTTAAAAATTTCTCCAAAATGATGTGAGATATGACTTCTAAACACATGGTGAGGCTTCTAAGACATGGAATGAGGCTGTCAAACTTTATTTGGAAAAGAGATATGACCTTAAAAGACTTCTAACCTTATGACCTAACCCTTAAAGCATGAAATGACCTATAGACCCTTTAACACCATGAATAGAAGAAGGGTTTGTAAATGAGAATGACACTATTGAGACTCTAATCCTATAAGACTATGACTAGAAACAAGGAAAACTTTCCAAAGTTTAGAAACAAGAATTTTAGAGTGATAACAATTTATATGCCCAAATCTTTGATGCCAAATATTCTCTACAGACATCTCTGATGATGCCAACGCTTGATGTGATGCATTTCTGACATCCAGTTTATATAATCCTCCTGCATGTACACCTGTTGTAATGGACTTCATCCGATCCAACATGTCTTTAATTACACAATGAGATTGAAAGAACTCTACCTTAAGATCCTGATTTGTTATTCTAGATACAGAAATCAAGTTCTTTTTAATCCTAGGTATATACATAACATCATGAATATGCATAATGTTTCAATCAGGTAGTACGACAGTGACATCACCATATCCCTTGATTTCATACCCTGTATTGTCTCCAAGGTAGACCTTCGTACCAGTGTTGGATTCTATGAAATTTTTAAACCATTACCTCTTACATGTCGTATGGGAGAAGACTCCTGAGTCCACGAACCAGATTTCTGCTTCACCCTCCTTAATTGGCAGTGCAAAATCAAATACGAACAATCTAATATTTGAATTTTGATTTGCATAGATGGCATGCATGCTTCTTATGTCTCCATTGACCTTCATCAAACTTCTTCTTCCGACAATGTTTAGCCATATGACCAAATTTATTGCAATAAAAACATTTTGGTCCTAAATCACTTCTATTTGGAGACATACCTTGAGATGGAGGTTCCTTTCTTTGTGGGGTTCCTCCGCTTTTGTGTGTTTCATTTTTCTTTTCTCTGAAGGGCTTCTTCTTTGCCATTAGGGTAAGATATGAGCTCTGGGTTTTTAGGGTCATTCGCCTTTCCTCCTCCTGCATTAGGATCCCCATCAATTCTTCAAACTTGGGGACTTTTTCTCTCGCATTCAACCCAGTGATGAACATCTAATAGTCGTTAGTCATACCATTCATGGTAATCATGACCAAATTAGTGTGTGATATTGTTTCACCAATGTCGCCTAGCTTAGTCTTAAGATCCTTGATACGAGAGATAAACGCTGCCACTGATTCATTCTCCTCCATTTTAGTGGAGAGAATCTTGCTCTTTAGAAACAGTAGGTGATTTGTGTTCTTGATCTTGTACAAGTCTTTGAGAGATGTCCAGATGTCTGTTGCAGCTTTACAATCTCGAATGTGAGGAATAATGCAATCTTTCACACATAATTTGAGCAGCACTTTTCCCTTGTTCTCCCTCTTTTCCCAGTCTTGGATTGTTGGTATTCTTCCACCTGTAGCTAAGGTCGGCTTCAACTAAGGTCGACTTCAACTCATCACAATTTGCAATCGTCCATGCGTTTTGCCCCTCCAGCAAAGTTTGCAACTTAAATTTCAAATCCAATAGCCAGTGAACATTACCATTCAGTGTATTGTTTTGTAAATAGCTACACAGTGATCAAAGTCAATTTTAGTTTTGTGAAAATGTAAAGCCAAAATTATCCAAAAAAGAGAGTTTTGTTTCAAAGATATTTACAATCCCTCTAATTTGGCTAGATTGGCCAAATTTGGCATTGGTCGCGTGAAGTGATTACGGTTTAGTGACCTATGAATCTCAACAAAAATAGGTAAATGCATAGATGATTACTGCAAAATATTTAAAAATTTAGTAATTAATTCTATTCAATTTTGAATTGGAAAAGAAAAAATTGCAGAGAAAAAAGTACGCGTACAATTCTTGAAGAGATATTAGATGAGATAGCCACATAGGTTATTAGTTTGTAAATAAATATCTGCATAGTAATCAAGGTAATTTTTTTGTTTAATGAAAATGTATAGTGAAAAAATAACCTATTATATGAAAGTTATGTGGGAAAGTAACTTACAATCGCTCCAATTTCGTTAGATTGGCCAAATTTGGCAGTGGTCCTGTGAAGTTATTATGGTCAAGTGACCTGTTAATTTCAAAACAAATAGGTAAATGCTGCACAGATCCATGTTCGCAAAGTACAAATTTTACTAATTAGTTTCATTTAACTTTGAAGAAAGAAAAAAACTGTTAAATAGAAAACAGAGAAAAGGGGAAGCGTACAATTCTCGAAGAACCCTATGATAAAGTAGCCACTCAAGATCACCATTAAAGTTGTTGTTTTGTAAATATTTGCAAAGTAGCCCAAGTAAATTTTTGTAGAGTGAAAATATATAGGAACACAAGAACCTACAAAATGGAACTTAGAGTGCCCAAAGAAACTTACAGTCCCTCCAATCCGATCAGATTGCCCAAATAGAGCAGTGCTCCTCCGGTTAAGTGATTATGGTGAAGTGACCTGCTAATTTCAACACAAAATGGTAAATGCAACACATATGATTATTGGGTGGTATCATATTCAAATGAATAGGTAAATGCTGCACAGATGATTGGTGCCTCATATAATATTCAAACGCAAATTATGTTCCCTCGAAAATTCGAACAAGAGTTCTATATTCCCATCTGGAAGACTTATAAACAGTGAATACTTTTAACACACCATCAAGAATATTCATGTTTCTATTATCAAACACCAAGACATGGGCACAGTTTATAATGACTATTAGTATTTGTGGTATTCTCTGAAGGGATAGTTAGAGGTTACACACAGATAAAATAGAGGTCCAAGTTTTGCTTACAGATTAACCAATGCAATCAATTTTGCAAAATCGAAAGGAACCGGTCCTGTAAGATTCCTTACCAACAAATCTATGGCAACAATAGTATCCTCGTAGCAGGTTAGATTTGGCCTATATGCCTCATGATTTCATGATTTCTGTTGTAAACAAATCAGAGAATTTAACTTACATGTCAGAAATTGTTACTTTTCGGGAGCTGCTACCACAGCCAACTTCGTCCCAGGGTATCAGCTAGAAAATATTAGGAGAAATCCAATATTTTATGTCAAATCCTCTTTTGAAACCGTTAAGAGCGTCAACTGCAGTTTGAGAAGCTCGTTAGGCATTGAGTTGTAAAATCGGTAATTTACTTGTAAGAAATTTAGTGAGGGCAAGTCTCTTACTATCTTGATAATATGTTGGCTGGTCTACTTGAAGTAGCTGGTAATACTCGAAAGCGTTGATTATAGGAGGAAGGGTAGACTCACTTCCCTCAATCAAACTAAAAGCATTTGATACAGGAGAGGATTGTAATCTCTTGGGCTGAATAATTTGGCATTGAAGTATTGAAGTATTGATTTTGTTGGAAGTAATGGAGAAAGCTAAACTTAGATTATTGTTATGATAATGATAGGTTTGAGACTCTAATTTAGATCTCATATCCTAATATCTAGGGAGTGGTTGAAACCATCCCTTTAGTGTGAAAGCATATATATTTGAGGCTCATCTGACTCAATATAAGTGGGCTTGTATGAGTGTTTGTACACTCTCCAGGTATCTCACCTCGAGAGCCATTTAGTTTATAGTTAATATATTTAGTTTTTATCATGGTATCGGAGCTACAGGACAGAGGAACCTGTACGCTGAGTGAAGAATCTACCCGGCACGTCTGAGTCAAAAGAGTTGCGGGGTTTGGGCACGGAATAGCGTCGATTCACGTGTATCAGAAAAAAAATCGCGCTGATTCACTGTTAAGCCTTTCACATTTTTTATTTTGCAGATCGGCGTGAGGGCTTGGCATAAAATCACGTTGACCTTGATGTGTGGTGGGTTGCCGTCTGCATGTTGGGCTGCCGTCTAAGAAGACTGCACACCGGAGGGGTCGTGAAATAAGAAAACTGTGTGGAGGCATCGTGGCTAGCAAATGCGTGTTGGCAGCTGGTCCAAGTTGGTGCCTCTGTAGATAGGAATCTCCTTCCGCTTCCGGAGGAAGAAGTCGCTTAGATTGCCTAGAGGCCGTGACAGTTGTTGCTATTGCGTGCTTGAGAACTGTGAAGAGGAGAATGGATTAGTGCATGGTTCCATGACTGACCAACGACATTGAAGTGGCGGGCATCACTGATGTGATGTATTCTCATGTAAGCCCACGCAATCCTCCACTTCATTAGTCGTATAAGCTCCTCCATAAATAGATTCAGTCAAATCAGTTGAGTTTAAATAAGAATGACTAGTGTTTCACGGAGTTAATCGACACGGTGCAGTAAGCAAAGAATAGTCGATGATATCGACCTCATTTTCAAGATTGAACATTTAATTAAAGACCTTCTGGGCTATGTTTTACATATTCAAGATTTACGCCTTTTTTCTTAGGCCGCGGAGGGAGAATTTGGATAGCAATGATCTGGTATTGTTGTTAGCGTTATCTAGCAGATTTGTCCTGAAAATTTAATTGTTTGAAAAACTCAAGTTGCAGGTTGAGGAGATTCCAAAACCAATTGGGTAAATTTTCTTCTAAGTTATTATATTCCACAATGAAAATGTGAAAGTTCTTGCTGATTTCAACCCATCTTCAGAAATATGTGTTATCAGAAAATTCTAATTACATACATCAGAATTAGATATTGATAGCATTTCCAGCTTGTGAGAGGTCGTTTTGTTGCTCGTCACCAGAGCCGAGGGCATTGAGACCTACATGGCACAGAAGCCACAATCTACAAGGTTCTATAGTTGAAGAGTTTCCAAAGGGAGAAGTTTCCCGCCTGGGTGGTAATGGGGTTGTTGGAGCTTGTTAGAGGACCATGTGGAGTCGAAAAGAAATCTCGAAGCAAGATAAAGCGAGATAAGCTAGACTTTAACAACATGTCTATATTTTTAGATATTTTTTATTTTGATGACGATGTTTTTCTCATGTGGGCATTTGGAGGCATTAACATGAGTAGTATGTTCAAGTCAGAGGAAATTTCAGAACAACAATGTGGTTCTGTTGATGACCACAAGAATCAAGAGGCACAGTTTGTTGTGCAAGATCCTGAGATTGAAGACACACGAGATAATCTTCAGGAAGGGTGTAAAGAGGAACAAAGTGTTGAAGATCAATTAGAAAAGCCACATGAACCAATTGCAAAGACATGGCAGAAGAAGACAAAGCTGGAGAGAATTTAAATTCTGATGATCTCATTAATATTTTTGTTCGTACAGACGTTACATCAATGAATGATGAAGACATCATAGCTGACGTTCAGATGGTTGACACCGGAAATAGTGAGAGGGAAAATCCTACTATCCATCCTGTCATAATCTTGAGAAAGGCGAGAATAATAATTCAAGATTTCCATCACTGGAGAAGAAATGAGGTGAAAATACATCACTATATCATGGCGAGGAAAGTGAAAATGAAGCCTCAACTCAAGATGAACAAGCATGGAATCTCAAACAAAAAGACCAAAATGAAAACCTCTGTTACCAAGTTTTTATGTACTATTGTAAGCCTCGCTGAGATTAGACTAGCAGGGATATGTTATTGTTCAGTACTCTTTCTCCATTAAGGGGGAGTGTTGGAAGTAATGGAAAAGCTAAACTTAGATTATTGTTATGATGATGATAGGTTTGAGACTCTAATCTTAGACCTCGTATCCTAATATCTAGGGAGTGGTTAAAACCATTCCATTAGTGTGAAAGCTTATATATTTGAGGCTCATCTGACTCAATGTAAATGGGCTTGTATGAGCGTTTGTACACTCTCTAGGTATCTCACCTGGAGAGCCATTTAATTTAGAGTTAATATATTGAGTTTTTATCAGATTTCAGACTCTTCACCATTGATCTTGACTGAAAATGATCTCGATTCATACATATTGAGCGTCTCGAGCTCTACAAAATATAACAGCAATAACATTCGGTCTGTTTGACCTAAATAAATACTTGTTCCCAATTGAATGATCCAAAATTTTGCAATGGAATGGAGACGCCCGCGTTGTCTATGACCCACACAGTTTGCAAGACAATAGCTGGAGGAAAGTCTTTGGTAGTGTTTGTTGAAATAGGTCTTTCTAAAGTTACATTCTGTGAATAACTTGGATCTAAAATAAATGTGTTGATTGGTGTCCAGATGCGGTCAAAATTGTTGTGAGGATACCTGCTCAATCAACCACAAAAGCTATGCAGGTCAATCATTAACTGAAAAAATGACAACTAATCAACTGTATTGAAAAAATGACAACTAATCAAAATGTTCACCCGACCATCAAATTTCCACTAGCATCGTATCTTGATAATGTAAAGAAGATTGTTCCTGGCTGAGCGTCTCTATACATGCCATGTTGGAGCCTCCTAATCTCGATAGCAGAGACAAAGGGATCATCAGTCTCGGAGGTTCTAACCAAGCAAATGTACAATTCTCTGCCTTTAGTAACCTATATATTTTTGTAAAAACTTGGGGGGCTATACCAATTTATGGTTACGTTTCGCATAAACAACATATCCATTGTCTCAGTAGAAAAAAGAAAGAAGGTAAGTGATGATCGTTGGTATCCACTGAAATTTCCAAGGGGAAACCATAATCTTAAGAGGTGAGGCACACCAGGAGTCATAGGCAACTGATAACAAGACTTATTAAGAGGCTTTGGGAAAATATGTAGACTATGCAAGTAAGAACCATAGGCTTGTTCGCTAACGTTCCCAATGTCTGTCGTTTGGCCTACGTTTATGTAAGGAGCATCAATGACCCATGTGACATTGTTTTCCCTAGTGTGATTTGTTTTTGATCCACAACTGATACTCAGAAATCCAACTCACCACAACAAAATAATTAATAAATGAATATAATCACATAAACCAATATAAACCACTATAATACATACCTAATTGAGTAGTAATCACGACGAATAAACGCAAGAGCACGCCGACTGGGGTAATCCAACTTCCGGATTTTCCATAACGAATTTTGTCCATCAGTCCAGAATTTTTTTATTTAGAGTAGGAATTTGGACAAATGTTGTTTGAAGTGTGGTTAGAACCTGCTTACTTTTAGGCTCGGCCTTCTCACCCACCTCTATCCTTGGACAGAGTGAATCATATAATATAACATTTCGAGTCTTACAATTCCTTCATGATGCATGTTAGACACGTGTCTTGTAATAGCTCCCAACATCATAATGGATTCTACTTGGATGCGTGTTAGACATGTATCTTGTAATAGCTCCCATCATCAGATGGGATTACACTTGTTAATCCAAGTTGGAATTTAGAAACTTCGATTTGACATTGGTCAAGAGTTTTAGGGCCATGAAGAGAGAAGGTTATATTGTAAAGTATTTTTAGCTTTTTAATGTCTATTTTTATTACTAAATAGGCATTGCTTGTAGGGTTACTCGCATAATTAAAAGTAGCTTGATTTATGTTTTGTTTTATATTTAATTTTTAATATATATTTAAGTTTGGTGGTTGTGTGTTTGGTTCAGGTTGTAGCTATAACTACTATAAGCTAGTTGTGGAAAGAATATAACACAACCCAACATTCTCTCACTTGTTGTTTTCTTTTTATAGCGGGCCACAGGAAAGCTTAGTCATTTATCCAGCCCTGCAACGCCCATTATTTCTCTACACCAAGAGAATTTCTCAAAGCTCACAAATTTTTTCAATGCATCTACAATATTCTTCAAAGTGTCCACCTTTACCAGCAACACCTTTTTGTCTTCTATCATATCCCTCATAAAGTGATACTAAACATCAATGTGCTTTGTCTTTGAATTGTAAGCACGGTTCTTTGCCAAGAAAATTGTACTTTGGCTGTCACAGCCCATCCTTATAGCTCCATGTACTAACCCCATAGTTGAACACAATCTCTGCAACCAAACTGCTTCATTTCTTACATGAGTGGCTGCCACGTATTCTGCCATTGTAGTTGATAATGCCAATACAGATTGTTTCTTACTCTTCCAACTCATTGCACCTCCAAATAGGGTAAACACATACCCACTTGTAGATCTTCTCTGATCCAGATCTCCAACCCAGTCTGCATCAAAAAAGCCACGAATATTCAAAACTCTGTCCAATCCTGGTCTTCCTTGGTAGAACAAACCAATATCACTAGTGCCACGCAAATACCTGAAAACCCGCTTCACTATTGTCTAATGCTCCTTCCCTAGTTTTGACATAAATTTGCTCAATACTCCCACTGCATGCGCAATGTCTGGTCTAGTATAGACCATCACATACATCAGTCTATCGATTTCACTTGCATATAGAACATGGGACATGTGCTCTTCCTCTTCTTATGTCTTGGGACATTGTTCAACAGTTAACTTTACACTTGCAGGAATAGAAACCTTCACCGGTTTACTATCCTGCATATTAAACCTCTACAATATTGTCTCAACATACTTCCTCTGGTTTAACCAGAGCTTCCTCTTTGCCCAAAATATAGTTTGCAACACCAAAATATTTCATGTCGAATTTCGAGGACAATTGGGTCTTCAAATCCTAGATAATTTCTTTGTCATTTCCAACCAGCAACATATCATCCACATACAAGACCAAATAAATAACACGGTCACCAATTAATTTAAAATACACACAGTGATATGCTTTGCTTCTAGTGAAGCTAAGTCCCCATATAAATGTATCAAATTTTTGATACCGCATCCTTGGTGACTATTTTAGCCCATACAGAGACTTCTTTAACTTGCATATTGGTTCTTTCTTACCCTTCACCGCAAAGCCCTCAGGTTGCTTCATGTAGATCTCCTCTTCCAGATCCTCGTGAAGAAATGTTGTCTTCACATCCATCTGTTCTACCTCAAAATAAAAAGCAGCAGCAACAGATAAAAGTAACCTAATAGAAGCTACCTTGGCAATAGGAGAAAAAATATCACCAAAATCAACTCCCAGCACGTGGGAATAACTTTTTTCTACTATCCGAGCTTCATATTTCTCCACCTTTCCTTCTACATTTGTCTTCTTCTTGAACACCCATTTGCTGCCAATGGGTTTCCTTCCAACCGGAAACTCCCCACATCCCAAGCCTCATTTTTGTGTAAAGATGCCATTTCATCAACCATGGCCTCTTTCCAGAGTTTTCCATCCTTTGAATCTACTACTTCCTTCACACTTTTGGGATCATCCTCAGTAATAGATAAAGAAAAATTTGAACAGAAAGCAGATGGACTATACCTGTCTAGCTACCTTGTTTCTCAAATTTATCTTCTCACACTCGGAGTTTGTGGCTCTTCATCTTCTGATTCCTCCTCTATTGTAGAGTTTGATTCCTCCTTAAGCTCAAACTCTATCATCTTAGGTTCCTTTGGTTGGACTTTATGTTTAATATCATCTTTTACCTCTCTGAACACCACATCTTGGTTGTACACAACCTTCCTTGTTATTGGGTTCCAAAGCTTATAACCCTTTAGACCATCCTTATACCCAATAAAGATGCACTTTTTAGATTTACTATCCAAGTTGGTCCATTTCTCCTTTGGAACATGTACATATGCATCACATCCAAATACCCTCAGATGTGAAACAGAGGGTTTTTTACTAGTCCATAACTCTTGTGGAGTCTTATCCTCCAACGCTGATGAAGGTGATCTGTTGACTAGGTAACATGTTGTCTCCACCGCCTCTGCCCAGAATTCTTGTCACGCGGAATGAGTCGATCTTGCAGACAAGATAGACCTTTCTAGAATCTAATGAAGACCTAATGACAAACAAACCAACCAGACACTATCTTTCTCTAAATGCGCTTTATAAATAATGGCAAACAAATGTGTTTAAGGCATACCTCATGTCCAACGCAAGTTTGGGGATGCCTTTGCTCCTTCGATCCAAGTAAGTTCCTTTGTCACAAACCTGCAAACACAAACAAGGCAAACGATTAAATAGCACCTGAATAACCAGTATTATAAAACATATTTAACATGAAAGTGAAGGAGTCCATGAAACAAGTAACATGAGATACTTGTTGAGAAAAATGAGCTTGATTGTATTAATTCAAAAAGAGAAGAACCTTACAACCATTGCCTTGAAACTGTACAAGCTCCTCCCAGGGTCCAAAAAGAAGTCTCCTCTACTTTGAAAAGCTTCACTCACTCCCCAATGAAGCCAAAAAGGTATGTGATCCTTCCTCTTAAGCTCAAATAGGAAGTCTTGATTTCACTAGCATTTACCCTCAAAAGTTCAGCTTCTAACCTCCCTGGCCACTGACCCAATGCCTCAATTTATAGTGCAATGGAGATCAGTTACCAGGCCCTCTTTCAAAGGGATAGAATCCTTCTTCAAAGGGATAGCTCCTCCCAAAAAGGGATTAGTTCCTCCTATGATGGGATGCATGAACCACTTGGAGCGAACAATCCACGTAACAAATGCTTCTAGAAAACTCTAGAATTAACCCAAAGTGAGTTTTTTAGGATAAACTTGCGCCTTTTTGACTTTCATAGGGGTACGCACCCACCCCTTTACAGATAGAGCATGCAGGTACGTAGGTATTATGAACAAAGGGTGCGGGTCCGCAGGTAAAAGTAGGAGAAAGTGCGGAACCAGAGTAATATTGATTTTCAAAGTCTTTCTCTCTTTTGCAAAGCTTGACATGAAGAGCTAAGGTCTGAGACTTGCTTAGGAGACTAGTATAGGTGGTGAAAGACCCATACTGACTGCAAATAATCATGGTGACGATATTTTTGTTTAACAGATTGCCCCCTAAAGTGCGAAGTCTGTAGTAGATGAGGATTTCATTTATCATTTAAGAAGAGTGAAGTACTTTATCATTTTGAGGATTATCTTGCGGAGAGCCCAGTTGGAACCTGTAAAAACATTCAAGTGCAAAATTATATATATGAGATCATATCATCGCTGAGGTAGGCATTCCCATACTCAGATCAAAACTGACTAGGAAACTGAAAACTGACTAGAAAACTAACTACTGCTCTGATACAGGAATGATCTCGTAGTACATCATAAGTATAGACACATGTAGACACAGTATGGACGCAGCCTTCTGTTTATGAATAGTCTACAATCATAATGAATACAAAATTCCTTGCAGCCTGGATGGTGGAAGCTAGTTCCAGGGTCTTCATTTCCACTCCCCGAAATAGTACGATTCTATCCATGCGAATGAATGTGTCGAAGTCAAACATGGTAGAAACCACTTGATTACCAGTCAATGATGTAAACTGCTAACAAGTGTGAGAGAAACCACCAATAATGACAATGGTTCTCAAAGTACTCAGTATAATCCATGAGATGTGATTAGATGTGTTGATGTCGAACATATCACGGAATCCTTCAATCAAAGGTCAATGATGCAACCTATCGTTGAAGATGAGAAACCTGCCATTGAGGCATGCAGATCCCAAGGTACTGGCGATTTCTAGATCATCTTTCTAGATAAAGAGCTGAAGTCGATAGAAAGCGATCCGGTGTAGGCAAGCCCACAACATGAAATCATAGATCAAGTTTGAAGAAATTTAGTTGCAAGGACTGACTCAGGGATGGTCAAGATGGATGACAGATATTTTTACAGATGAATGGCTTATTCGCACAGACCTCTTGAACACATAACGACACGACAGATGGTTTGGTGATGATTGAACCAAAGTTAATACCTAGAAACTGGCTGAAGACTTTCAATTTGGTTTGATCAACTGTTAGGTAAAGGATTTTCCAACCAAGGTAAATGAAAGTGTTGTGTTCAAGAGTGGTTACAAAGTATGACAAACAGGTTCATTTTTCTCTCTTTTTCCCCCACCATTTCTGGCAAGTACCTCTTTATTTTTTACAAGCTTGAGGAGGATAACATATGCTTGGTGAGTCCAACTTAGTTTAAATTCGAACCCTAAGAAGGAGTGGTCCGTTCCTGTTTGTAATTGAACATGTCCTTTACTGTCGAAATTTAACGAGTCCAGTATAGGAGAAACTCGGCGTTTTTCATTTATAGAGAGTCTGAAAAAACTTAAGGAGACTCCAGGGTTGACTTTTTCATAAATTTGTGTCTCCCAAGCCCGAAAAAGTATAAAATAATACTTGAGAGAACCGCTTTATCTTTTACGACCAAGGAGTACTTTTCATAATTAGTGCCTTTGATCCGAAAAAAGTAAAAAAGCGATCAATGACACGTCGTTTTATGACCAATATTGAATTTGAAACGACAAAAACCCGACAATATTTTCGTGTTTTTACGGTCAGAAAAGGGCTGTAAGAGGAACATCTTTTTAGTTCTGTTTTAACGAGCTTAAAAAGAAAAGCTCGGCAATCTTTTCATGTTTTTGGGAGTCAGAAAAGAGCTTAAAGGTGACTCTAGTGTTTTTTCGTTGAAAATGAGGGATTTCGCCTGAAAAATCCGTTATCCTGAACAAAAACTCAAACATTACTCATACCTGTTTAATAATAGGTTAAAATGTGGCAAAAAACACCTTTTTAAAGTGAAACATAAACAAATTTAGAATTTATTTACCCAAAAAACTTATAAAAAGGACTTTTTACCATTCATTTTTACCGTTTGAGATTTGGTTGAGAAAAAAGGGCTTTTGACCAGAAACGTCCCGTGAAGATTGTGGAAAATCCGTCCGTCGGAATCGAACGCCGTCTCCTCCAGGTAATCCACATCATCCTACTCTTCATTTTTGTCCGTTTGAAATCGTTTTTTAGGGTTTGATTTTCGTTTTTAGGAGGTATTTAGGTTTCAAAACCCATGTGCGGGGGCCCGCGGGTTTTCCACATGGGACCCGCGTACCCCAACTTTTTTGCAATGGACAAAAAGGTCGGGGTACGCACCTTCCGTGAAGGCAAGGTGCGGACCCCACGCACTGTCCCTAACAAGGGGGTGCGTACCCCCCGCATAGGTTTACAAAAACCTAAGTAACTCAAAAAATACACAATGAAAACAATTTTGCATGTTCTAATTCACCTTTTTACTTGATTGCAAGATATCCATCATGCTTGATTGGTGAGAACGGGAGCACGAGGATGTGGACCTCGCCGCGATGAATCATCAACCTTCGATCGATGCATTGAAGGCATGTGGCTTGTACAAGTTCTGGGCCATACCTGGCATGAGGGCCCAGGTGGACTTTTTGCAGTGGTTGGTTGATAGATGGAGTATACAGGACCAGTGCTTCTTTATCAGTGGACACTAGCTCGAAATCGAGCCAGCTGACATATATTTCTTGACTGGTTTTCCCAGGAGGGGTGAACACTTGACTCTATTTGGGCCCAGGGCAGGTGGCCAGCCGGTCGAGAGCCTCCGCCTAGAGTTCTGCAATGTCCAGAACTGGGACAAAGGGATAGATATCAAAACCATATCCCTTCCTAAACTGAAAGTTATAGAATTCATAGTTACCAGACTCTGCGGCAGTGCAGCACTACACGTTGCCACCGGATCCCAGATGCGTATGGCAGTTGATTGCTTTCGAGGCACCATTTTCAACTGGTGCGATGCTGTGTTGGCCAATGTGAAGGGCCAACTGACCAGGGCCAAAAACGGACAACTAAAGACCTTTGGTTATGGGGCTATAGTTGTGAGTTTTGGCCTGGAGAGGGTTCCAATGCTGATCCCACAGCAGCTTACAGTTGGAGTTGGGCTTCCTCGAGAGCCCAAACTGACGCGATGGGTTGCAGTTATGGCTCGTCATCCTGATGAGGCAACCGAGGTCGTTCGGTTCGAACCTGAGTGTTTCCAATGGTTGGAAAATCAGGTTTTTGCTATTCAGGACTTTCCTTATGCTAGGGTTGATTTTCATGGAGACCCAGACATGCCTCTTCCGCCAGGAGAGCAATGGGATGATGCAGGTAAAATCATTTTCAACATTTTTCCTAATTTAATTTTTTGTTGTTTTTATATATCGTCCCAAAACTGATAGTAAAAGTTTCAAATGCAGATGTGGGCCCACGGCGACCAGCCGCTCTCTGGCCTTACTAGAGAAAACAACCAGTTGCACCAGCTCCAGCCCCACAGGACGAATCAGCGGAGACCTTGGCCGAGCTGAAGAGTCATTTAGAGCGCCTGATAGGGGACATGCCCGAGACCAGTATAGATGACATCCCTCTTCGACTTCAGCGTTACGTGATTGGAGTCTCAGTACCCTTTAGGAGGTTCCTTTGTAAGGTGGCTTGTGCAGTGGTTTTGTATCGAGATCATCACCAATGATGGGATGATCGCCTATTGTAGTCACATGTGACATTTTTGCTTTTTTGTACCTACCATTTTTGCCGATCATAAGGTGTTTTTCAACCTATGATCGAGGACAATGTATTATTTTGACACACTCCTGTATATATGATATCGCTATTACCAGCTTGTCTTGTTAAACATGTTATGGAATGTTTTTAAATTTACTTGTATGATTATTGCACATGTCTACTTAACATTTGAGAATGAATTGCATCTGCTAATGTATTTAAATATCTTGGAATATGCTGATATTCAATATAGTCAAATTCACATTCCAAGAGACGCACTCTCAAAAATAATCTTAATAAAAATGGATTTCTAATGGCGTATACTCTATTAAGCTGTAATACAACGAGTTCAGAATCTAACCTCACTATCAAACTCTGAATCCCAAATGAAATAGATTCAGATAATAACTCAATCACTACACTATACTCTGCAATGTTGTTGGTTGTTTGACCAAGGCTTACCCCATGCATAGATACCAACTCGTTAGAGGGCGAATAGATAACCCAAGCTGCGGAAGAAATATTCTGTGTACTACAACAAGCACCATCAGCAAAACCAATGTATGTTTGGAGAGGCGTCGACATCTGCGACATCAAACGTAAAACCAAGGTAAGCAGGAATAACGACGAAAAACTCACTCTCTAAGCTAAGCACACTTTTAAATCTAGAACACAACAGTTAGAAGGAAAAACTAACCTAACTAAAAAAATCTTCACACTCATTTTAAGCATAATACCTCTTCAGGTAAAGACCATTTCTGGGTTTACCTAAAGAGACCCCGTCAAAGTCTATCAATTCATAGGCCCCTTTCGTGCTAGCTTTCGCTTGACAACAAAGGGACCATGCCACATAGGCACGAATTTTCCAACGCCTAATTTATCATTTGCTTGATCGTACAAAAGGACTAGATCTCCTTCCGAAAAATTTCGAGGGGTCACATTTCGATCATACTGAGCTTTAATACATTTGGCATGAGATTCGATCGCTAATGCAGCATCGCGGAGATTCTCATCTAGCTGAGCCAAGTATAACAAATGTCTTTCCTCTTCGGAAGTAGCTGGAAGTAACTCGATGGCCATTCGCAATGACGGGCTTTCGCACTCAATAAGTAACACAACTTCCAAACCATAAACTAGTTGGAAAGGAGTGAACCCTGTTGATGTTTTAAGTGAGGTTCGATACACCCACAGCGCTGAAAATAACATGTTGTGCCAATTCGACCAATGAATCCCAATGATTTGTCAGATCATGATGACTAGAACTTTGTTGATGGCTTCAACAAGGCCATTGGCTTGTGGATAATAAGGAGTTGAACTATCGTGAAGTAAGCCAAGTTGGCCTGTAAGTTCAGTCATCATAACGTTTTGAAAATGACGCCCATGATCAGTGATAATTGCTTGTGGAACACCAAACCTAGCAATGATATGATTGAATATGAAAATCGCAGCTGTTTTGCCATCTGCCCCAAATGTAGGCATCGCCTTGGCCCACTTAGTAAAATAATCTACCGCAAGGATAATATATGCATGCCCCCCGGCCGAGTGAGGGTTACATGTAATAAAATCGATACCCCATTTGGCA
>APFE030631166.1:27005-67405 GCA_000404065.3 Pinus taeda | reverse complement strand
CAAATCCTTCTAGAAAACTCTAGAATTAACCCAAGATGAGTTTTTTAAGATAAAAATTGCGCCTTTTGACTTTCACAGGGGTACGCACCCTCCCCTTTACATACAGAGTGTATAAATACGCAGATATCCTGAACAAAAGGTGCGGGCCCACAGGAAAAAGTGAGAGAAAGTGTGGAATTAGAGTTACATTGCTTTTTTGATGTCTTTCTCTCATTTCTAAAGCTTGTTCTGAGGAGCTGAGGTTTGAGACTTGCTTAGGAAGCTGGTATAGGTGGTGATAGACCTACACTGACTGCAAATAATCAAGGTGACGATATTTTTGTGTAACAATTCTTGTCCTAACCTGGCACCACTGGGCATGCTTCTTGCCCTTTCCATCAACGTCTTGTTCTTTCTTTCTGCAACTCCATTTTGCTCAAGTGTGTATGGAGTAGTCTTCTACTGTGCTATACCACACTTCTTATAGAATTCTTCAAATTTGTTACTGCAAAACTCTCCACCGTTATCTGTCCTTAGCACCTGTATCTTCTTCTTTGTCTGGTTTTCCACCAGAGCCTTAAATTCTTTAAACCTGTCAAAGACTTAAGACTTCTTTTTGAGGAAATATATCCATGTATTCCTTGAGAAGTCATCTATAAATGATACATAGAACATAGACTTACCCAGTGATGGAACCTTCACAGGTCCAAACACATCACTCTGCACAAGCTTTAATATCTATTTCTCTCTCTTACCACCAGAGGGGAAACTCACCCGATTCTGCTTCACATATACACAATTTTCGCAGAAATCAGAATCTAGAGAGCTATTAGTCATACATTTACCATGAAGTATTCGTAGGCCCTTCTCTCCAATATGTCCAAGCCTTTCATGCCATAGCATGGTCTTTTCTCCAGGGACCACTAGATTTTCTGCTCCACTTTCAGGAACCACAGAACTGTTGCACCCATCAACTACAGTGCTACCTTGCAGCTTGTACAGAGTTCCAATCTGAACTCCTCGCATGAATATCAGTTCTCCTCGAACCATCTTGTAGGGATCTTTTTCGAACACTGTTTTTACACCTACATTATCCAGCTTGCTTACATAAATCAGATTTCTGGCTAATGCGGGAATATGCAGAACACCCAGAAGTGTTCTAACCCTTCTACCTTGCAAATTTAACTTGAATTTTCTGCGACCAACGATTCTAGCCTTCTTGTCATCCCCCAAGAATACGTCACCACAATCATATTTCTCATACTCGTAGAACCACTCTCGATGGGAAGTGAAGTGAAAGGATGCACCTAAGTCAATCAACCATGCCTCATGATCTACATGTGTACTTGAAGAAGCCAAGTACACATCCCCACCTTGATTTGAGGTGGTTTTCACCTCTGCAGAAGGAGCATCATCAGATCCCTTTCCTTTATCAGGAGATTTAGATTTACAGTCCCTTTTGTAGTGCCCTTCCTTTCCGCATTTCCAACACACCACCTTTATAGGTTTTCTTGTAGATTTAGATCTCCCTCTAGATTTATATCTCCCACTCGATGACTTATTTTTGCTTCTGTTCTGGGACCATCCTCGTACAGACAAGGCACCACCATTTTGGCTTTCTATTATTTTCCGTCTCATCTCCTCCATCATCAAGGATGAGACTATTTCATCAAACTGCAAGGCAGTTGCATTGCTACCTATTGCAATAACCAGACTATCCCACGAATCTGGTAGAGAACACAACAAACTGATGCACTTATCTTCATCTGAAATTTTAATATCAACAAATAATAACTGACTTACCATCGTATTAAATGTGTTCAGATGCTCTGTCACCAAGTCTCCATCTTTCATCTTCAGGTTATACAGTTTTTTCCGTAGAAACAATTTATTCACCAGAGACTTAGATTGGTACAAAGTCCCTAACTTGACCCACAAAGCCTTAGTCGTAGCTTCCCCTGATACATTTAGCAATACTGAATCTGAGACACACAATCATATTGTACTATTTGCCTTTCAATCAACTTCTTTCATTCTTCATTGGACACTCCCGTTGGTTTAGTACCCAGATCTACCGTGATCCACTGATCTTTATCTACCAACAGATCCTCCATCTTGAGTTTCCATAACTCAGAACTCTGACCATTAAATTTCTCGATCTCTACCATTCCACTACTCATCAGCTTCTTTCACCACCAGAATCAATCCCACAAATCTCCCACTGAATATGTTCTACCATAGGTCGGAACGAAACCCCTCAGCAAGAAAGGTGTCCCCTTGAAGCCAAAACAATTTTGATACCAAATGTAGGTTTTAACCTCATACAAAAAATTACCTGCATATGAATTCTAAAACACATAAAATAAAGAATGAGAGAGCATAACACATAAAACACATATACACAGAGATTTTCCCTTGGATCCCAAAACTAGGACTACCAAATTGATTTTTCGTTATTTTCCTTTCAATATTACAGTACATATATATACATGCTGAAGCATCCAATACCATGGACCGAAAACCATCGCGTCCAAAACCATGTGCGAAAACCATACACAAAACGATAGGTAGGTTCGCCCTATCTAATATACGGTCCAAAAAAAATTTCCCTGGGGTGTCACCTTGGACCCCGTAGAGCGGGGCTATTCGCCCCCCTCAAACCTCCTATATAGGGGGGGCTGCCACCCACCTTGTGACCCCCCCGTTCCGCAATCGGCGCAACAAAGGGGGGGCTCCACCCCACCTCTAACCCCCCGGTTTACTAGGGCAACTAGTCGTGGAAAGAATATAACACAACCTGACATTCTAGAGCACAAGGAACACTCTCTCATTCTTGGTTGCAAGTGCACCATCGTTTGGGTAATTTTCTCGACTGTCACTTTTTTTTCACTTTCTCATGTGTCAATTTTTCTTTTGCATGTGTTGCTTTTTCTTATTTTCCCTCTTTCATGTGTCGCTTCGATCTTGCATATGTTTTTTTTAGTGTCTCTTCACACTCTCAGACCTAGCACACTTTTTGATTCTAGTCAACACTTGTGTGGCATAGACTTGCACCTTAACTATTTCACTTGGAGATTAGTGTCGTTTTAATGTATACTTATTGGTTTTGGGTATTTTTCATATACTTACCATGATTTTTATTGTGTATGTGTGTGTTAACATGTTTGGAACCTATTTGTATACCCTTCCGCTCTCTCTCGTTTTAGTGATCTCGCACATAGTCAATTTTGGAGTTCTTCCTTGTCCTCACATCATGCACAAGTTATGAACACATTCAAATTTCAACCAATTGATGAGCGCATTGTGCACTTCCAAGCCTCAGTTGTGAGACTCTTGTCTCCTAAACCTATTCCCTCTACCCACCTTGAGGACAACTACCTTCATAAGCACATTGTGCATCTGTAGAGCATAGTCACCCAACCTCTTTCTACTTACACTTCCCCTCTGTGTCAAGCCTTGATCATGATCTAGGTGGATATTGGTGGCCACTTGCCTCTTCCACCTAGACCCCTAAGTCAGTTTTATTTGTTTACTTGTTCATTTTAGCATTTACTATTTTCAGAAGTTTTTTAGGTCTTGAACTTCTGGAGCAGTTTTGACCCCCTTAACGATGTTTTTTTGGGGTTCGCGATAGGGCCATATGCTTGCAGCGAAATCTATAGTACTTATAGAGACCTTTCCAATAAGGTATCGTACGTGCCAAATAGAGATAATATGACCAAGTTATGACCCCGTGAAGTTGGCTACCCAACTAACCCCAACAGGGCCCACAAACTCTTGGTTTTACATCTCATGGGGTTAGGGTTTTTCTTATTTAGGGTTTTCTCATGTTTTCCAATAATAAATAGTCCCTTTAGCCTCATTGTAACATAGTTCAGAGGCATGTAGCTGCCACATCTCTTCTCAAAGATAAGATACCATCGCCCAAGCTATCTTATTTCCATTCTGTTTGTAAGCATAGTTCAATATTTTTGTATTAATGAAATGAAGTGTTTTTCTACTGCATCTCTGTGTTTATGATTATATCTATATGTTGTTGTGTTCCTGTTTAAGTTTGGATAAGTGGTATTAGAGTGATCTACTCTTTCTTTGTTTTTTTTTAATGTCCCTAATGAGGTTAGGGTATAAGGAGCTAGGGCTTGATTTGGTTGAACCATTACAAGATCAGCCTCGCAAAACCCGACGACTTCCCATGGAGGAAGAAAAGAAAGATGATGGGATAGGAGATCCTTTCAAAATTTTGCTCAAGGAAGCCCTTGAGCATAGAGGGATGCGATGATGGATAACTTTGCCCAGATCCTTTAACAACTACCCACAGGCGATGCATCTTCAACCAGCAGCTACTCTGGAGGTGTCACTCCTTTTAAGATACAAGTTAACTTCGATATTCCCATATTCGAAGCCCTGATAGATGAAGACGTCGTAGATAAATGGTTAAATCTATTGGAAGGATATTTTTTAGTTCATGACTTTTCGAATCGAGAAAATATTACTTTTGCACTTCTTAAAGCAACCCCACACATCAAGGATTAGTTAGAAACCCACTGTGAACAAAAGGATGAGAATGAACCCTCGTTGTTTTCAACTGTACCCAGTTGAAATTCTTTCTGAATCACCATCAAGGAACAATATTACCCTGTTGGGAGCTATGAAGACAAATACATAAAGTGGACCACATTATGGCAGGGAAGGGACCAAGATGTTCCATAGTTCACAAATACTTTCCATACCCTTTGCATGAAGCTGGGTATCAAGGATACTGAGTGACATTTGGTGCTCAAGTACCGTGGCTATCTACACAAGTACATCCATGACGAGATTGAGTTCCTAGAAATTTCCTCGCTCGGAACGGCATATCGGTACGCTATCAAGATTGAGCAAAAGTTTAAAGAGAAGAAGCGGGACTTCGGATCTGTGAATCCAAAGCAAGGAAAAGACACCCCCAAACCACAAAATAAAGGACTGAGCCAAAGCGACACTACCCAGGATAGTTTGTCGAAGCCGCAAGCAAGGAACAACACCTCGAAGACGAAGAGTGACATAGGAAAATGGTCTGTGTTCCATAAGAGCTCCACTCACAATAAAAATGAGTGTCGGGCCAAGCAGTCAGTGGTGGCTAAGCTGAAGGCTTTAGACTCAGATGCAGGTTCTAACTCTAAATTAGAACTTGATAAGGGAATTTACAAAGGGAATCAGATCATTGATGTAGAGCCCGGTGCCACCGTGGCCACCACCAAGACCCAGAAGATTGAGCTTGAAGATCTAGAGGAGGGGGAACGCCTCTTCCACTCATAAATGTGGGTGAAGGGTTCTCCGTTGCAGTCCATTGTTGACAGCAGGAGCCAAAAAAACCTCATTTTAGCAGAGGTTGTGAAGTGGTTGGGCCTAAGGACTATAGCATATCCGCATCCTTACACCATTAGGTGGCTTCACCAAGGACGAGGTCTTTGTGTTAGCCAATAGTGTCATCTTCCCTACAACATCAAGCCCTTCACAGATGAGGTACTGTGTGATGTTGCTTCTCTTGAAGTTTGTGCTGTATTATCAGGACAACCATACTTGCGGAAGCAACATGTTGTATATGAGTCTAGACCTCTCTCTATGATTATTACTTTGGCTAAAAAGTTGTACAAAATACCAGAGGTAACCCTGCCTACCGCCATCTCTTTGATCACTCCAAAGAAATGCAGTAAGATCATTTCCTAGACCAGGAAATTTGTTTTCTTTATGATTCACCCATAGGGAAAGAAGAAGGTTGTGGCCATGGCTTCCAGGAATAGCTCCTCTGCACAATAGCAACAGATGGACAAGGTCGTGGAGGAGTACAGGGATATTTTTACCTCACCCATAGGGGTACCTCTACATTGTGAGGTCAAGCACTCCATCGATCTGACCTCGAGTGCATTGTTTCCCAATCGGTCGATCTATCGATGCTTTGTTGTGGAGAATGATAAGATCAAGAGGCAGATTTAGGAACTATTGCAAAAAGGGCACATCAGCACAAGCTCATCACCTTGTGGGAGCTTGATTTTATTGGTACAGAAGAAGGATGGGACCTGGAGGCTTTGTATTGACTATCGGGCACTGAAAAATATAATTGTCTAGAATAGGTATGAAATCCTACAGATTGATAACCTTCTGGACTAACTCAAAGGGGGCCAAATATTTCAGCAAGATTGACTTGAAGTCAAGTTATCACGAAGTGCCTACCAAACCCTCTAATGTGTGGAAGACTGCCTTCAAATTCATGGAGTACCTTTTCAAATGGTTGGTCATGTCGTTCGGATTGACGAATGCCCCTGCAACCTTCATGAGAGTGATGGATGACATATTGTGACCCTTCACCAATGCATTAGTGGTGGTGCATTTAGATGACATCTTGATCTTCAGCCACAGTTGGGAAGAGCACCTCCACTATATTTGACAGGTCCTTCAAACCCTATGCCAACACAAGCTATGTACTAATTTAGAGAAATGCACCTTTGGCCTGACCCATGTTCAATATCTGGGGTACATCATTGATGAGAAAGGTGTACATGTGGACCCATCCAAGAGACAATCTATTCGGGATTGACTAGCCCCAACCACTCTAAGAGATCTCCACAAATTTTTGGGTCTTGCCAGTTTCTACTGTAGGTTCATGTTGGGGTTATCTCATATCACTTGGCCTTTAAGTCAAGTCACCAAGGGTGGAGTGAAAGAATTTTTTTTTGGTCGGAAACCCAACAACACGTGTTCTCTGAGTTGAAGAATTGCCTCTGTTCTGAACCAGTGCTCACATTACCAGATCTACAACAACCTTTTGAGATTGAGACGGATTGATCTGACTATGCTATTGGTGCAGTTCTTATTTAGCATGGGAATCCAATGGCTTACCATAGTGAGACACAATGTCAAACACAGTCCGAAAGTACCCCACTTACGACAAAGAAATGTATTCCATTGTGCATGTTTGTTGTCAATGGAAGCATTACATTCTAGGGAAGGAAACAATCATCCACACAGACCACCGACCTCTACAGTTTATACAAACACAAGGTAAGTTGCAGAACGATCACCACCAAAAATGGTCCACCTATTTGAAACAGTTCCATTTGAACATTAAGTATAAGAAGGGCAACACCAATAATGTTGTTGATTGCCTCAACCACCCATCGGTCATGGCACTGATCACTGTGCTCGACTCCTATGGGCATGAGACATCGGGGTGGCCGTATCTTTACAATAGTAATCCAAAATTCAACAACATATATCAAACACTCCTGGAAGGGAAGAAAGTTTGAAATTTTCACCTTCAAGATGCATTATTATGCCCTCTAGGACACATATTTTTTCCTTCAAGTGAGCTTGCCAAGACGATTTGGGAGGTGCACTATAGTTGGGTGTTGGACGTTTCGAAGTAAAGAAAATAGTGGCAGTATTTTAGAAGTATTTTTATTGGTCGAAAATTTGTCCGGATGTTGGGAAGTACATTAGATCCTGCACTGCCTATGCCATTTCCAAGCCAACCATCAAGAATCAAGGCTTGTATAGTCCTCTACCTACTCCTAGCCAACCTTGGGAATCTGTCTCCATGGATTACATTTCGGGCCTTCCTTCTATTAAGCACGACAACGATTATGCCACCTGGGACACATTTTTTCTCCTTCAAGTGAGCATACCAAGATGATTTGGGAGGCACACTACAGTCGAGTCACTAAACATTTTGGAATAGAGAAAACAATGGTTGTATTGCAGAAGTATTTTTATTGGCCGAAACTTCGTCAGGATGTTGGGAAGTACATTAGATCCTGCACCACCTGTGCCATTGCCAAACCAACCATCAAGAAGAAAGGCTTGTATACTCCTCTACCTAATCCTAGCCGACCTTGGGAATCTGTCTCCATGGATTACATGTCAACACTTCCTTCTACTAAGCACGATAACGATGGAATTTTCTTGGTCGTCGATAGATTCTCTAAGATGGCCATCATGGTGGCCTGCAAGAAGAGCATCACAGCAGAGGCCTTTGCTAAGCTCTTCTTTGAGTGAGTATGAGTACACTTTGGGATCCCACAATCCATTTTCTTAGAGCATGATAGAAAATTCCTGAGTGCATTTTGGTCAAGTCTCTAGTCGATGCTAGATACAAAACTTACTAAGTCCACAACTTTCCATCCCCAAACTAATGGCGAAATAAAGGTTGTCAGTAGGATGATCGTACACATCCTACGCATATACAACTCGAGGCATCCATGGACGTGGGATGAAATTCTCCCCTATGTCCAATGCAACTATAACAGAGCTCTCCACATCTCAATAGGCCACAACCCCTTTTAGGTGGGGCTGGGATTTCAGCCATTATGCCCCATTGATGTGGCCATACCATTTGCAGCCACTCAGGTAGATTTGGCTCACGTTCATACCGAAGTTGAAAGGTCTAACAACTTCATTGAGCACATTCAAAACATCCTCCAGCAGGTCCATGATATATTGGACAGATCCAATGCTAAGTACAAGCAATGCCATGATCAACATTGAGTGTCGCACAAGTTCTAGATGGGAGACAAGGTTTGGCTACATTTGCAGAAGGAATGCCTTGATGGACCCCATCGCAAGCTTTTCCTACTCCAATATGGCCCATACACCATCACCAAAGCTCATCAGTGATAATGCCTTCGAGCTTAGCATCCCACCATTCCTTTGTCTACACCCAGAGTTCAATTTATATCACCTTCAACCATACTTTCCACCATTGTTAGACACATCTGACATTGCAGAACAACTCACACAAATAGAGCTCAACCCATACTGCATGGAACAAGCTATAACTAGTCAAATCATGGACACAGAGATCAAGAACACTCGCCAACAGAGGATACAACTATATCAAGTTGTCAACGCATGCCAACTCCTTCACTAGGGAAAGTGGTTCACCAAGGACCAAGTTCAACAGAAATTTCCTCACCTCATGGAGTCTCTACATGTAATGGGGACCATTGCTTCCTAAGGGGGGAGAAATGATCCAAGTGGATACTAGTGGCCACCCACCTATTCCACCTAGATCCTCCAGTCAGTTTCATTTGTTTCCATGTTCATCTCAGCATTTATTATTTTTAGAATTTTTGGGGGCCCTAAACTTCCGGAGCAGTTTTTACCCCCTAAACGAAGTTTTTTGGGGTCCGCGATAGGACCATAGCCATGGGGAAGGTCTTGTAGTGAAACCTAGAGTACTCAGAGGTACCTTTCCAACAAGGTATCATATGTGCCAAATAGAGATAATATGACCAAGTTACGACCCCAGGACGTTGGCTGCCCAACTAACCCCAATGGGGCCCACAAACTCTTGGTGTTACATCTCTTGGGGTTTGGATTTTTGTTCTTCAGGGTTTTCTCATGTTTTCCAATAATATATAGGCCCTTGAGCCTCATCTTAGCATAGTTTAGAGGCATGTAGCTGCCACATCTCTTCTCAGAGATAAGCTACCATCGCTCGGACTATCTTATTTCCATTTTGTTTGTAAGCATAGTTCAATATTTTTCTATTAATGAAATGAAGTGTTTTTCTGTTTCATCTATTTTTTTATGACTATATCTGTAA
This sequence comes from Pinus taeda, assembly GCA_000404065.3. Taxonomy (NCBI): domain Eukaryota; kingdom Viridiplantae; phylum Streptophyta; class Pinopsida; order Pinales; family Pinaceae; genus Pinus; species Pinus taeda. The sequence goes on along the minus strand of APFE030631166.1, from coordinate 57,846 downwards.
GTTTTTGCACTCCTATTTAAGTTCGGATCAGATCAACCCTACCTTGTGGAGTGAATTATGCACTCCTAGTGGATGGTAAGGTCACCGCTTAGGCCTTGGAGTTGCACCTTGCACTCAAACTAAAGTCTCCTTCTTAGTTATAACACATTGCACATCCTCAGTCCTCAAGCCTCTAACCACTGTCTCTAGTACCTGCGCTCTCCACCCAAGCTTGTCTCTTTCTCTTTTCCTAGCATAGTGCATGTGATTCAAGAAAGTGTTCCCTCTGCGAACAGAGGCAACCCCTCTAGCGCTAGAGTGGGTCTAGTCACAAACAGGGACAAATCAACAATAGATTTCCTTAAACAGTTCAAGTTGGAGGCCTACCTCAACTGGTGGTCGATGGAGTTCCATTGCGCTACTCCAGCTTCCGCTTCCTTCTCCTCAACGATTGATCAACCTAAAACAAAGCAAAGGAAATACAACAAAGCACGTAACTGGATACAACAATGAACTATTTACTCACAAAGTCAAGAAGTCATCAGCTATCAAGTACATTACATATGAGACATAGGAAAACATCATTGATTGCATTAATAATGAAAATAAGAGTCAACTTACAACCAAAGTCTTGACATCACAAGCCTTCTCAGAAAGATTCCAGCCAACATGTTCTTCAAGCATTCACTCTTTGAAGATGGATCTCCCAACATACAAGAGCTCTCTCACTCATAAGTTTCACACAAGATCAAGGGCACTTCACAACCTTCCACAAGCTATCAACAATCCCACACTCATCACTCTCACACCAACTATCTAGCAAACTCACAAAACACTAACAACACTACTCAACTAGCGAACTATATGGAACTCAGGAACTAGCAATGCATATCAATGGTGAGAGTTTAAATAGGAGAAGGAGTCTCCATGAAAGGTGGAAGGGAGAGCTTATCATCAAGGAAGGTAGCCCAATTGACGGAACTGCGACACCAGGAAAGGAAGGGCGACATAAACAAGGCCAACAACCAGGTCTAGAGTCATCTGGAAGCCGACTGTTGGAACAATTCACCCAATCTGGATCATCACAGGCACAAGACTGAACTTCAGCGCTGACATCGCAAGTGATCAATGCATATAGTCAGATCATCGGCTAAGGAAACACATAGCCCCGCACTGGTACACAAAATTGGGCCATCGCGGGAATCACGTGTATTCCGTGTTGGCAACGCGAATAGACTATTTATGAGCACCTCTCAGCGCGTTTATTAAGGAAACACCCGCAATGAGGTAGATAACTTTGGAAAAGTGGGTCAATTGGCAGCATAGGAGAGCATTTGTCTGTCATAAGCGTGTTTGACTTGGACACATGACACAGTGAGAAGACTGGGAGTGAAAGTAGTGACAAATTATTGTGTAACAGATGCCCCCTAAAGTATTAAGCCCGAGAGAGTGGGAGGGGTGAAATGCTTTACAAAAAAACTGAGCTGGAACACCGTCTGGAAGGACCTGTACGCAAGTCGAACTGATATCTCTGAAGTACATTTAGTCTATGCATGGGCGTAGCCATCCATAAGACATACAAAATAGGTTTGTGGTATGGACGCAGCCATCCAGCTAATGAGACCATGATAATGATAAAGGTATGGTCACAGCCATCCATGAAGACTCAGGCATGGGCGCAGCCATCCATCAATGAGTCATGTAATCATAAACCAATCCACGCAGCCCAAGCGTGTGTGATCTAAGCCTGGGGTCTTGAACCTAACCGACCAATAGTATAAATTCTAACATGCGAATAGAGGTGTTGAAGTCAAGCATGAGAGAAAGTCGCTTGATTACCGGTCGATGATTAACAAGCGTGAGAGAAACCACCAATAATGCGAATGGTTCTCAAGGTACTGTCCAGCACAATCCACAAAGTGTGAAGAATGAGCTGAGTTGAGCACTCGCGGAATCACCCGATCGACGACCAATGATGCAAATCGACCGTCAGGTGCGAAGAACTTTCCATTGAGGCATGCAAGCTCCAAGGTACTGAAAGGGATCTCTAGATCAATCTCCTGGATAATGAGCTGATGTCGACAGGAGACGACCCATCACAGGAGGTCCATAATGTTACCCCCATCAACGACTTGAGATAAGGAACAAGTGGTAGATGGTGAAACACAGTATCAGAGAAGAAGACAAAGGTGTAAACTACAAAAGTATTATACTCTTGAACATGTCGGCGACACAACTCCAGAGGGTGGCAGCATTCAGGTACCAGGGAATCAGACGCTTAAAGGAGACAGGATGGATCAGATGGAATGACAACCCAAACCCACGGAAGTCCAAATGACGATGAATGGATATCCCAACCTGACAAGAAGCAAAAGTGTCGATGTTCAAGAGTGACTAGCTGCCATGGACAATCAATGATGATTTCCAAATTTTCCCCCACCATTGCTGGCGAGTACCCCAATTATTTTTGTTATAAGTTCGCATGCCCCCAGGCATAATGATGCAAATTGAGGTACATGGCCCCCAAGCTTCATTGCATTCAACGAGGTTGATGGAATGAAGGTTCACTCTTGAGATCTTGGAAAGACTCGACTTGGATTTTACGAGATCGTAAATAAAGACTCGATTTGGAAAGGGAGGTGTTTCATTTTTTAATGAGGTTGACACAGTATGATTGCCCCCATGCTCTAAAGGAACCGAAGAAGGACTCTCTGGATTAGCTGGGATAGGAGGGTCATTTTCGGACTCAGGAGAATCTTACGAGACGAGAAGAATATGAGCATGACACTCTTCCGAAACAGAGTGATCAACGGGTGGCGAACCCGAGTCGACACTCTCTCTGACCAATGGTTGGTCTGGAACAGGCTTAGCATAGCCAGGTTCGGAAAGAGGAGGATGGACAAGAGAAGAATCTAATTCAATCTCTTTTTCAACGAGGGGAGTGTCTGAAGAGAGCCTTTGATATGAATAAGTTGTAAGAATTTCCAAAATGGGGGAAGCTTTGTCCATGAGTGGACAAAGGTGAAGGGGATGGTTGCCTTCACACAGTCTACAAGGGAATCGAATTTTCCCTTTCTTCTATACGTTGCCAGTCGATAGGGTAGCATTGTCATGAGCTTCAGAGGACGATGAGGGATGAGCTGGACCGTGAGACCATACTTCTAAGATCCTAGGAATGCCAGGACAATCACGAAGAAGATGGTCTCCCTTGCACAATTTACAAGGAAACTTTACCTTCCGCAGAGGAGCAGAAGGTGTTCCGACCTGAGCTGTACTTGGAGCAGAAGGTGGACAGGTGGCCTCACACTTATCAGACTTCTTCTTCGTCTTCTTCTTCTTCTTCTTAGTCTCTTGGTTACTAGATATGGAACTTTCACCAGGCGAAGGAGGAGAGGAGGAGGAAGAAACAAGGTAAGAAGGCGTAGGCCCAACCTTAGAATCAACGTGTTGTGATTCAGAAAAAGGAGATGGTGGAATAGGATTCATGACGCTCGAGACCACCGAGGTTGAAAATAACCATACGGGAAAACCGATGGTCAACCCAGGCAAGGACAGTGTTGCCATATATGGAGCACCAACATTTCCAAATGAAGGAAACAGACCATGATTTCCATCTGGGGGAAAACCTTGACTGGTAGACTCGGGGAAAGTTGCCATCGAGAACAAGCCTGAAAAAACACTCTTATCACAACCAAAAACTCAAACTATTACCAGGAATATTTCGTTGGCAGTAAATTTTAGGACACAGGAACAAAACTTGACCTTTTCATGTTTTAAGAGTCGAGAAAAGGATGAAAAGATGACTCTATCTTTTTCGAGGTTTAATGAGCTTGAAAGGACAAGTGCTCAAATGGAACTTTTCTTTTAGGAGTCTGAAAAGGAATGAAAGTGACTACTTTGGAGAACTAGGCAAAAGGTTTACCAGAAAAGCTGCAAAACTGCATATACACCTTGGCAGTCATATGAAAACCAAGGACTTCCGGTACGGTAGTCAATCTTCCAGAATGTTGTGTTTAGTGTGTTACGGCTTGTAAGGTGGCAGACATGGATTCCTATGGATAAAGGATGATAACCTAGTGGGGTCTCCCCATATACTGGACAGTACGTGGGAGCACAAGTCCGTACTAGACCACTATTGAGTCACAAAAGGAGGAATCACCCAACCTTGAGTGGAAAAAAAAGTGACTAGGTTTAACGACGTCGGATCACGTATCTAGCCTAGACCTCTAAATAGTATGCGTTATGTTCCAATACATTTTTAGATTCATTCAGTTCATTTTAGAGTTTATCTTGGATTATGTTTCAGTTTCCAGGCCTTACCGTATGTATATAATAAATCCTAGGATGCAGCTAGAATGAATGAAAAATCTTTTTACTTCAATGAACACCTACCTATAGGAGGGTAGAGAGATCATTCCCAAACCAAGAAAACCAAGAAAAGCAAGTGCAAACACTAAGAAACACAATGGATCAATACACTAATCTCACGATGCATCGATACTACTAATGAAAGATTTGAAATTCGCTTTCCAATTTCTCAAACATGAAAATTCGTAATGAAAATGTACTTTCACTTTCATATGCTAAATGAATGCAAACTTTTGATTTTCTTTTTGTTTTAAATTCAAAGAAGCAAACAAGCAAGTGTGAACTGATCGATCCAAACAATTGTGATCTATGCTTGGTACTGAAGAAATCGAATCAACATAAAAAATTGGTTCAATAATCGACACTAAAAATCAACCAGCAAGAAAACAAGCAGCGAAAGAGCCTCAAGAAAATCACAAGAAGGTTGTGGATGAACCTTGAACAAACAAGTAACCCAAGCAAATGGTTTCTCGATGAAACTTCTAAAGGGCTAGGTCACATAGTCAAAAAATAACACAAGACTCACTCAATGAAATCAAAGAGACAGTACCCTAACAAAAAGCAATTAAAACAAGCTAATGAGAGACAAGAAACAACAGGGGATAAGCAAGATTGATGAATTCAGGAGGTAAAGCTATAAAAACAACTTTTCAGGAATCATCGTAAGTTGTACACTGACAACCGGAGATGATCAGCGCAAGTTTTACACATACAACTCAAGATGATCAACAAAAGTTTTACACAGACAACCCGAGATGATCGCGGAAAAACACTTATTTTCCACGATGATGTGATTTCAAGAGTCATTGCGGGAATCAAACTAGAAACCTGAGATCATCGCAGGTTCAAAGCTACAAAGTGGCGATGATGTCACGACTGTTAGGCTTTTTTCCATGATGATGTTCAAAAACAATGACAAATGAACAAAAACTCCCAAATAAAAAACAGTCAATCCTTCAATCAAATAGGGGTATTTCCCATATCAACCTAGGAAACTTAGAGGACTTATAACTAATCCCCAAAACTTCAAAATAGACCAAATCAAAAAATCAAGGCAAGAGCAAACAAAAAAAACAAAGGCCAAAGCTCCTCCCCAGTGGAGTCGCCAATTTGTGATGCAGGAAAGTGTTCCCTCTGTGGACAGAGGCAACCCCTCTAGCCCTAGAGTGGGTCTAGTCACAAACAAGGACAAATCAACAATAGCTTTCCTTAAACATTTCAAGTTGGAGGCCTACCTCAACCAGTGGTCGATGGAGTTCTGTTGCGCTGCTCCAGCCTCTGCTTCCTTCTCCTCAACGAGTGATCAACCTGAAACAAAGCAAAGGAAATACAACAAAGCATGTAACCGGATACAACAATGAACTATTTACTGACAAAGTCAAGAAGTAATGAGCTATCAAGTACATTACATACGAGACATAGGAGAACATCATCGATTGCATTAATAATGAAAATAAGAGTCAACTTACAACCAAAGTCTTGACATCACAAGCCTTCTCAAAAAGAGTCCAGCCAACATGTTCTTCAAGCATTCACTCTTTGAAGATGGATCTCCCAACATACAAGAGCTCTCTCACTAATAAGTTTCACACAAGATCAAGGGCACTTCACAACCTTCCACAAACTAAAAACAATCCCACACTTATCACTCTCACACCAGTTATCTAGCAAACTCACAAAACACTAACAGCACTACTCAACTAGCCAACTATATGGAACTCAGGAACTAGCAATGCATATCAACGGCGAGAGTTTAAATAGGAGAAGGAGTCTCCATGAAAGGTGGAAGGGAGAGCTTATCATCAGGGAAGGTAGCTCAATTGACGGAACTGCCACACCAGGAAAGGAAGGGCGACATAAACAAGGCCAACAACCAGGTCTGGAGTCATCTGGAAGGACGACTGTTGGAACAATTCGCCCAATATGGATCATCACGGGCACAAGACTGAACTTCAGTGCTGAAATCGCAAGTGATCAGTGCAGATAGTTAGATCATCGCTGAAGGAAACACATAGCTCTATGCTGGTACATAAAATCAGGCCATTGCGGGAATCACATGTACTTCCACACTGGCAGCGCGAATAGACTGTTTATGAGTGCCTCTCAGTGCGTTTATTAAGGAAACAACCACAATGAGGAAGATAACTTTAGAAAAGTGGGTCAATTGGCATCACAAGAGAGCATTTGTCTGTCATAAGCGTGTTTGACTTGGACACATGACATAGTGAGAAGACCGGGAGTTAAAACGGTGACAAATTACTGTGTAATAGTGCACAATTCTAGTGCATAGATTCCACCTCTTGCCTCTTGAAAATGAACCGAAGAAAGCCTCCCTCTCAGTCTTAGCGCACTCTCCCATTACATTCAATATCTTGCATGAGAAAACAAGGTAGAATAGGTGATTTTAGGACTGATATTATCTTGCCATGAGTGAATTTCATTCATAGATACTATCATCTTAGCATGGCATATGATGTTCAAGTAGGTCATCAAGGAGAGATTCTAAGAATACACTTGTGGAGATTAGATGATAACATACCATCATGCAAAAGATGAAGGATTTTGAACTACAACAGATAGATGTAAACCTAGGATGAATTGGAAGGCTCTAATACTATATCCAAACCCTTTGGAGGGTGAAGACGCTACTATACATAGGGGTGTTTGAAGACAATATTTGAGATATTTTTTGGGTAAATTGTCTCAATATGAGACAAAATATTACTTATGTATTATCTTAAATATTTTCTTTAAGCGAGAGTCTCAAATTATTGTCTTAAAACATTGTCTCTATAGAGACAATAAAAAATTATATTTAAATACAATACAATACTAATTTTGTCTCTTTAGAGACAATATAAAACAATGAATCTAGAAAAATATCTCTACCATTTAAATAAATCAATATAAAAATATTTAATTAAAAATAAACTAAAATATCATTGATTAATTCATGTTAGGGTACAGTGGAATCGAACTACCAACTTCCTTCTTATAAAGCAGGGGCTCTTCCATTGGGCTAGCACCCTTTAAAGAATTATGTGAGGATTTATGGTAGTCCATGAAATTGCATATATAGGTATTTATTAAAAAAAAACTTGTCGAGGAAATTTTTACCATTGTAATAAATAAGCTAGCTAAGTAATAAATCTTATTAAAAATTATGTTCATATACAACATGGAGATGAAGGAAGAGCGAAAAGCTGCATTATCACAATGGCATTTGCAGTGTTATGAATGGGCCAAGACTTTTAAACCAATCTTATCTTTTTAGCAATTCATTTTTAAATGAAGGTATCTGAAAAGAATCAGATACAATCAAATGCCACATCCAATAATAAAGCTTTTCATAAATGGAAAAATATTAGTCAATGGGACTAAAATATTCATGTTCATTTTATCATCCTCTTATAAAGAGCAAAATATTTGTCTCAACTATTTCAATATTTCTTTTAAGTTATTAACCCCAAACCAAAGTAATGTAGCCATCACATAAATATAGGAGAAATAAATAATATACAAGCACTTGTATGAAGCTTGAGGTATATTTCATCCACACGACCTCTTTTTGACACTTTGCTTAGCTTATTTTGGAGGGAATGATGAAGTGAACCTTAAAAAAGAAATAGTTGAAGTCAGTAGTAGTTGCAGTTTTCTATCAATGGAAAATCTCAGTAGTAGGGGCATAAATTTTTCCATTTTATGGGAAACATCAGCGAAAATCATATAACATAAATGTTCATAAAAAATAAATAAAAAATGAAAAAATATTTTACAAAATGTTTCAAGCAAGAAAATCCAATTATTTTGTTTTTTAGGAAAAGAAAAAACAAAAGCTTGACAAAAGTAAAAATTTAATTGAAAACCAAATCAAAACATTACTTGTTACAATCTATAGGAAGATTGAATAAGTTTACACTAGCTATACAAAAGGCATAAAAGTAGTTCATCTAGGGAGAGGTACAAGCCTCACACTAGTGTAAATATATTAAAATAGGTGATGCAGGTAATCCAAAACAAATAGGGTATATACCATATGATCCAACAAAGAAAAAGAATAATATTAAATCACATTAATGAAGGTAATATACTCACTGAAATTGTTAGAGACTTGTTTTCAATCTGGATAATTATTGTCTGCCACTAGCAAACTTGTCTGATTGCAAATCAATTAAAATTGGTGCATGAGTTGCTCCATTTTCTCTTGTAGGCACACAACAGAAATAAATGAGTGCGTTAGATGAGGAAAGCCCAAAAAACCCCATTGAGAGCGGGGAAAGGGGAGGTGTGGAGATTACAATACTTTTAAATCGACACCATAATTATTCTAAAATTTGGATTAGTGAAAGAAATACAATTATATGTATACCAACACTAGATGAACAATCAAACCGTTTAATATAGTTTAATTTCTAGCAGAGTAAAAGTAAAGATATGGTGAGTATATGAGGATCTCTCTGCAAGGGGTCAGCTCTGCAACTCAGGCGCGCAGCAGAGCAGTGAAGGTTGACAAAGAACTGCGGATCGACTGGATTTGGATACGCCCTCGTATGGGGGCCTCGTCCTCGACTTAACACGGGCTGGATTCTTCCTCAATGGATCGGGGTGATTCCGAAACCCCATCAGAACCCAGGACCTCAGCTCAAGTTTGTGAAAAAGTTGGACAACATTCCAACGGTGTCCTTTCCGGTGGAAGAAACATGCATATCAGCACTCAATCTCGCCAAAAGAGGGCTCATTGGACAGTTCACAGGGATATGGCCCTCCCCGAAAGGAGTTGAAGAATGGGTAAAGCATAACTGGATCCCCCTGGTCAAAGAAGAAATAAAAAGTTATTTTTTGGGTAAGGGTTTTTTTGTGTTTGTCTTCGAAAATGCAGAGGATAGAAGCCTGATCTTCAAAAACGAGCCATATTTCATGGGCCCTCAAGGACTGTATCTGAACAAATGGTCCCCCGACTTCGACCCATCCCAAGATGTACCCAAGGCAGTGCCTGTCTGGGTACGTCTTCCGCATCTTCCACTCCACTACTGGAGCCAGAAATCGCTGCAATCTATTGGAAATGCACTTGGCAGATATATAGATCAAGCGCCAAGGAAAGATCAATATTCCTATGCAAGAATCTACGTAGAGGTTGATCTATAAATTGGGCTTCCATAAGCCATCAAGCTCTCGGTGGCAGACTGGATGCATATTCAAGAACTAGACTATGAGCAGCTTCCATTCAAATTTCGATACTGCCATGAATACGGACACTTCGCAAGATATTGCAAGAAGAAAAATGAGGAATCCACCGAGAGGGAAAAAGGAGAATAATGGAAGAAAGTAAAGAATGTAGCAAATAATAGGCAGAACAAAAAAAACAAGGGCAAGGAGTCAGGGAACAAAATAGGACAAGAAACTGAAAATCAACAAAATGCAGAGAACAAGGAAGCCACCAGTGCAGCGGAGGACAAAAATCCATTCGAATCTCTCACATCACTTACAAAGCCTATGGAGAAAGAGCAAGAAGATCCACCCCAGCACAAAGACAGCGATATCCAATATCCGGGTAAGTCATCAAAACCGAATCCAAAAAATAATTCTTCCCCTTCATACGCAGACATAATTAAGCAGAAGAAGAAAAAGACAGAAAATGTTGGCTCCTTGGATGATGAAGAAAGACCATCCAAGCAAGCTGGAAGGAGATCAAACAAAGAGGTAAGGGAAGATGAATCAGAAAAACAAAAAACTCTAGGAAGTCAATCTACCATAGAAATGACTCTGGGAAGGAACACCAGGCCAAGGGCATCCAAGGGAGGAGGCCCCACACCAACAAGTTGTAAATGATGAACCTGAACTTGGTATCTTGGAACTGTAGGGGTCTGGGTAATCCCAACAAGGTAGAGGCCATCAAAGATTTAAAGAAAATGGAACCCATAGACGTACTCATGCTCCAAGAGACCAAAATAGAAGGGGGGACTCTTCTAAATACCATCATCACCAAATGGAAATTTGATTAAGGGAAGGTAATCAGTGCAAGAGGATCGGCTGGAGGAATAGGCACATTCTAGTCAAAGAACATATTCACCCTTGGCAGAACGCATGAGACTCAACATTGGATATATAGATAACTTTGGCACACAACAAGTAAAGTTAAACTAGACTTGTTTAATATATATGTCTCGGTGCATTATGAGGAGAAAAAAGAGTGCTCGAAAACTCTAACAGACTACCTAGAGCAATGCAGCCCTGCGAATATAATCATAGGAGGAGATCTAAATATAATACTAGGTCCAAAAGAAAAAAGAGGAGGACCCTCTACAAGAGATCCCTTTCTCCCCACTGTGGGAAATCTCATCCAGACATGGGACTTGGTTGAATTCAAGCCGGTGAAAGGAGCATACACCTGGGAAAATAATAGAACAGGGGAATCACACATTTCAGCAAGGTTAGATAGATTCCTCGCCAGCAGCGCAATTATGATGGACAATAGAATAGTCTTCTCTAAGATTCTGGCCAAATTAACATCGAATCACAAACCAATTCTCCTATGCATAAAGGAGGAAGAAGATCTTGGTCCTCTTCCATTCAGATTTAGTCCCCTTTGGGCCAAAAGAGAGGGGTTTCTAGAAACTGTACAAACAACATGGGAAAAAGATATCTTAGGCTCCCCAAGCTATGTGTGGGAGAAAAAAATTAAGAACACCAAAAAGGCACTCAAAGAATGGGTAAAGAAAGACGCCAACTCCCTCATCAGTCAGAGGAAAGAAGCAACAAACCAGCTGGAAGAACTTTAGCTGGGGCTGGAAGAGAAAGTTATCTCAGCCACAGATCTAGATAAAGAAAAAAATGCCCAAAAAAAAGCATACAGCTCCTTTAGAAATGAAGAGTAATTTTGGTGATTAAAATCCCGCAACCTGTGGCTCAAAGTAGGGGACAGGAATACAACATATTTTTATAAACAATATAGGGCACGGATGTCGAGAAATCACATTGCAGAAATCACTACTTCCAGTGGACAGGTATGTAGAGGTTTCGAACAGATCAAGGAGGATGCAGTAAATCATTTCCAAAATCTCCTCAACGCTGGAAAAGATGGGAGCAAGGAGGACATAGAAGAATTCCTCACAAATATTCCTCAGTTAATAAGCTCAGATGACAATGAAATTATTTTAAGGCCAGCTACAGAAGAAGAAATAATAAATATAGTCTGGTCCAAGGAGCCAGATAAAGCCCCAGGGCCCGATGGGTTTTCAATCCATTTTTATAGAATTTGCTAGGAGATAATCAAAACTGATCTTATGAGGATGGTTCAGGGTTTCATGAGGAAGGAAAAAGTCAGAGGTGGCATAAACTCAACTTTCCTCGCTCTAATACCAACGGAAGCCAATCCTGGCACTTTTGATAGATACAGACCTATATCATTATGCAATTCATCATACAAGATACTGGCCAAGCTGATGGCAAATAGAATTAAACCATTACTACACAAATTAATCACTCCAGCACAAGGAGGTTTTGTGAAAGGTCGCCACATCCTGGATAATGTAATCCAAGTGTAGGAGGCACTGCATTCAAGTCAGCTGCGAAGAGAACAAGGTATGTTAATCAAACTGGACATGTGCAATGCTTTTGACAGAGTAAATAGATCCTTTTTATACAGGGTACTATCAGCTGATGGTTTCAACCTGAATTTCATTGATTTAATTAAATCTTGCCTGGAAAAGATATGGATAGCGCCAATGATAAATGGCAGACCTGCAAACTTCTTTCCAGACACAAGAGGCCTGAGACAGGGCTGCCCCCTCTCGCCCTTCCTTTACATTCTGATGGCTAACTCCTTAAGCATGAAGCTAACTATGGAAAAGCAAAAAGGCAGCATACCAGGGATAAGAATAGAGAAAGGCATAGAACCAATGGACCATGCATTATTCGCTGACAACTCGCTCCTGCTGGGGGGACCTCCTCAAGAATAGCATTAGCTTTCAAAACCATATTGCAGAAGTTTTGCAGTATCTCTGGCGCTCAAGTAAGTGAAAAGAAGAGCGCAATATACGGCTGGAACGTAGACCAGCAATCAATAAGGAAAATCGCAGAAGATTTGGGACACAAAGGGTATGGAGAATGGGAAAGAATTAAATACCTGGGACTTCCCATAACGTTGGGATCAAGCAAGAATCACCTGTGGGACGAAGTGATAGATAAATACAAGAAAAATGATAACAGCGTGGGGAGGATTCTGGTTATCTACAGGAGGCAAACTTATATTAATCAAATTCATCCTCTCTGCACTGCCAACATGCCAAGCGGCTCTGATGATGGGTCCCAAACATATTTCTGATCAAATCTCAAGGTACATATGCAATTTTTTGTGGAATGGTGGGAAAGGGAACATAAATCGATTCCACTTAGTTAAATGGGAAACAGTTAAAAGGCTGATGGTGGAAGGAGGCCTTCAGGTGCGCGATCCTGGGTTAGCAAACGTGGCCCTGGGATGTAAACTGCTATGGCAATTGTGCGCGGAGCCCAACCATCCTGTAAGCAAGATCCTCAATGAGAAATATCTCAAAAACCGATCTATTAAGAACTATAAACCGGAGAAGCACACCAAAGGCACGCAGGCCTGGAAATTGTGCGTAAAAGGTTTAGAATTCTTCAGAAGCGAACTATATCGTATTCCAGGCAATGGGAAGAATACGAATCTCTGGAAAGACCGCATAATGGGACACCAGCCATTAAATCAAAAAACAGATTGCTGAGATTAGAGAATGGCTCCGAGTAAGAGACATTAAAAAAATAGAGGATATAACAGAATGGGACAGTAAAGGCAATTGGCTATGATGGAAATGGCCCAGAATTCCAGAACAGTTAAAAAACCAGCTCGCTGCCCTCATTGAAGAAATCGCTGATTTTACACCAGTCCACATTGATGAGGAGGACATTTGGGATGGGGTAAGAATGGAGTATACACAGCAAAACATGGATACTATCAACTGCAAAGCAAGCAAGATTCACCACATCAAGGATATGCCTGGAAGCAGATTTGGGACAACTTCAGCATCCCAAAAATCAATTTCTTTTTTTGGACTCTATTCGATAACAAAATCCTCACAGGAGAAAATCTGTGCAAAAGGGGTATATCAGGGCCACACAGATGCATCCTTTGCAAAAGAGAGCTAGAAACAGCAAGCCATATGTTCATTACGTGTGAGTTTGTGAAGGAGGTATGGTCCAATTTCTTGTCCAAACTTAATATGAGTGCCCCTTCCCAAAGTACAATAACCTCCATGTTTACATCCTAGAATGACAATTACCCCCATCGAATTGTCAACAAATCAATTTGGCACAAAGTATGGATAGCAGTGCCCAAATACGTATGTCGGAAAATCTGGTTAGCCCGGAACGAGAACATTTTTAATAACATTGAGAAACCAGCCAAGAAAGTGGCAGAACAGGCTAAGAAGCTTCTCCTAGAGACTCTAAATCACCATACAACAAAGGAAGATAACTCATTAAGAAGAGAAGAAAGCGCGTGGTTGGAAGACTACACAGGAAAGGATAGACAACAAGCACCTACACGACCAACCCACAAGGAAAGATGGCAGATTCGTGAAACTGAAGACAACTTTCAAAAGTGGAGGAAATTCGAGGACATATGCACCATCTTCTTTGATGGAGCCTCAAAAGGAAATCCAGGGAGATCAGGAGCAAGAGGAGTGATCTTCTATCAGAATGGGAAAAAAGAAGAATCCAGCTGGGGTCTGGGAGTGAAAACAAACAATCAAGCTGAAATACTCAGCCTCTCGAAAACTTGCCAAATTGCAAGTAAAGAAAACCCAAAGGAAATCTTAATAATAGGAGATTCAGAACTGTTGATAAAGACAATGGTAAAAAAGGAAAAGCTCAAGGATCCGGCGCTGAACAAGCAGCTAGCAAGAGTAAACGGAATATTGGAAGACCTCCATTCGGTACAAATATACCATATTCTTAGAGGATTGAACAAGGATGTAGACAGATTGGCAAATATAGGTTGCTCTCTTCAGGAAGGAATGATCAGGCAAATATCCCTTAAATGAAAGAGTGTTGTAATCAGCAATGGAAACTGTAATGGTCGTTAAGGCAATGCCCGATCAGATTTCTATCAATAAAAATATCTGTTATAGTTAAAAAATAAATAAATGAATAAAAATAAAATTTCTAGCAACATACGTATAACCATAGATCAAATTAATTAAAAATCTTCTATATCATTGCTCCTCCAAATTTCTACTCGTCCCAACATTTAGCTCACTAGACTCTACCATCACAAGAAGCCCTGCGTTAAAGTTTGCCAAGATACAGTGAAACAAATATTGAACAAATTACAATGATATGTTTCAAGAGAGAGCAGAGTATATTTGATGTTGATGTTTGTAATAAACACCATCAAATGAAAATAATATTCATCAGGCTCAAAATCATTATTATGTTCAGCTTCAAAGCTCATTATTTCCCAGATCTAAATTGCCTTCAGACATAATTTTGTGGATCGAAAGTATGGAATTTCATTACATTCGTATGGATATTGTACGTTGTAATCTTCAAGTGGGGAAAACATACCAAATGTATCCTTATATTGGTTGTGTCCTCTTCCATTGAAGCAGCAGGATATTTGGACAATGTATAACAATAAAATTCTAAATCAGTTTATATGTTGTACGTTGTTGATCACTGTAAGGTTTTGTTTTCACTAAGTTATTGATTTAAATCAATTGTATGAATAATTATGCGAGACATATTTGTTTCAATTTTATTTTTCAGAAAATCTATATACGCTCCCATTTTTTATGAATGCAGGAAATATATATAAATAATTAATTTATTATTACTTCAGTTAAAAGGGGTGGTTCTTACCTTATTGTTGTGAGGAAAAGGTTATAAATATGTTGTTACCCTATTTTTTAAAATGTTATAAATGCAGTTTTTGAAACGCGTGATGTGTATATCGAGTCCCTTGTTATATGTGACAAATATGTACACTCCCACGACCTCTCCTGGTTTGTGTTGATTGCCATCTATCTACATCTCCCATTGCTAAGGATGGGAGAAAATAACATTGAGTCAAATTGGTATTTTAGAATGTGTTGTGGTGATATTGAATAATTGATCTAATCTAGTTCAAAAAAAATACCTATTGTGTTTGAGGATTTAAAACATATAGGAATTGTGTGAAATTCCTATTACAATTTTAGCTCACAACTCCTTATACAACAATGCTTATATATATATAACTTTGGTTAGGAAATAAGACATGTATTTGAATTAGTTCTCAACAATGGTATTCAAACTCTTTTAGTTAAATTTTAGAATGAGTCCTCTATGTGAACTCAGAAGCTATCGAGACCAATGTAGTGAACATCTTTGCTTGAGTGAATTGAGTTGATTGAATGGCGACCTCTCTATGTATAGAAAATGTGTAACAACAAAATAACTTTCAATTTTTTTTGGTGTAACAAGAATAATTTGTTTAAATCCCAAGACATCTCATTTGTGTCACTCTAATTTATTCAATAAGATCAATGTTTTGGATCTCAACTGTAAGATTAAACAAAATAAGTAGTCTTTGAAGTCCCCTTTGTGTATATCAACTACAAAGTGGGAGAAAAGTCAAAAATATTCTAGCCTATCTAAATATGTACATTTTTTATTGGTAGAAAAAACAAGCTTGTCCTTTGTACCTTTTTCTTTCACTAATCAAATGAGACTTCTATCTTGAATGGTTGCTTTTTTGGGCCTCTCTATAGGTAAAATACAGGTATCTTATGATCACATATATATATATATATATATATATATATATATATATATATATAATATATATATATATAATATATATATATATGCATTACAACAAAACCCTGTGATTGGCATCCCTTTTTGCTTCCTTTCTTGCATCTAGAGCCCATTTTTGGTGCAATTTGCGTCAATTTATTGAATATGGTGCAAAAATTGATACAAGATTTGCACTGATTTTTCCACCAAGCCTTAGACCAAGTTTAGCACCAGGTATTGCAATAGGTTTTGCACCCGGTTTTATGCCAAGTTTTGTGCCATCTATTGCACCAGGTCTTGCATCAAGTTTGGCACCTAATTTTGTTGCACCTACTTTTTCGTCCTCTATTGCATCCACTTTTTGCGCCTACAATTGCATCAAATTTTGCACCATGTTTTGTATGCTTTTTAAAATATTTTTTTGCATCCATTTTGTGCATCCCCTTTCTACTAAGTTTTGCGTCAAAGTTTGTATATAGTTTTGCATCTACTTTTGTTGCATCGACTTTTGCATGTTGTTTTTCATCCATATTTACATCCTCTTTTGCATCTATTATTATGTCCCCCTATTGCATCCAATTTTGTTGTGCCACAATTTGTGCCAAGATTGGCACCTCTCTTTGCACCCATTTTTGCTTCTAATTTTGCTTCCACATATGCATCCTCATTTGCGTCTAAGTTTTCTTCATATTTTACATATAATTTTGCGTCCATTTTTATATCCACTTTTGCATTAGTATTTGCAGTGGGTTTTGTGTCTCATTTTCCATCTACTTTTGCTTCAACTTTTGTTACATAAACTTTTCCATCCACTGTTGCACCCATATTTACGTCTTCCTTTGCATCCCTTTTTGCATCTTCGTTTACTTGTTTTTTTGCATCTATTATTACATCCACTTTTGTTGTGCCACAATTTGTGCCATGTTTTGCACTTATTGTTGTACCCACGTTTGCTTCCAATTTTGCATCCATGTTCGCTTCCTCTTCTGCATCAAATATTTCCATCAAACATTGCATATATTTTGCATACACTTTTGTGTCAAGTTTATGCATTGGGGTTTTCATCTCGTTTTGTATCTACTTCCACTGCATCCGTTTTTTGTATCCAATTTTGTTTCTCATGTTGCACCCATGTTTGCATCCACTTCTACATCCATTTTTGCATCTTGTTTTTCATCCAGGTCTGCATTTTTTTTTTGTGTCTGTTGTACAATCCTATTTTGCATTTAATTTTGTGTCCACAGTTGCACCCATGTTTACATCCCTTTTTGCATCTTATTTTGCATCCAAGGTTTTCTCTTTTTTACATCTAAGTTTGTGTCCTTTTTAATATGAATGCATTACTTTTTCTATTTGCAGAAGAATGGGCTTCTTGAAGGGATAACGTCACCTTAGAGAAAGGTATAAATAAGAGTGATAAGGAGGCTCATTCTCACAAACCCAAATGCAAATCATCATTGTGGAGAGCATCTGAAGTAGCCAAAACTCAAGAGGCCAAGGTTGAGGGTGAAAATGGATCGATTTTGGGTTTGTTTGTGTTTGGCATAGGTTTGCATATGAGTAGGAGGCTAGCTGGAGGCTTGAGGGACACAAAATTTCATGGTTTGGGGCTGATATTCTTAAGGAAGTAGATTCAAAGTATTTTGTTCTATTACAGGAGGGACCGAGCCCTAGATTAAGATTGGTAGGTGATTAAAGAGGAGCTAGAAGAACATCCTACATGGCCTAAGTAGTAGCGAAGAACGGTTGGTTTGTTTGAAAGGGACAATGAGAATTTTGATGTAGTTTGAGAGATGGCTTGGTGCACTAAGTAGGTCAAAAATCACAAGTCTAATATTTTCATAGGTCCATGAGAAATGACAGAGGAACGTTTCCTTGATAAGAGGTAATTTTTCTCCTAAGTTGATGGTTTTTCTAGGTGGTTGAGTGTCCTAGTTAAGGACAAATTGTATTGTAGGAAAGGCTTATGATTTTTTAATGTCATGATTATATCCTTGGATAAAATTCCATTTGTACATGTTGAGGTATAAATTTGATGGTGGTGATAAAAATGCCTTGAAGTAAAATCTTAAAAATTGTATTGAGCTTAGTTAACCCAATATGCGAGTGCAATCATTTTGTTAATATTCATGATTCTAACAAATAAAAGGAAACACATGAATATAGAATATGAATGTGGAATCCATAATTTGAAGATCTATATGAAGACACCAAGTATGTTCATGACCCTAGAAAATGAATTCATACTGAAAACATCTGCAAATATTTACAACAAATAAATATGATGAACATGAAGAATTAAACTAGCATATGCACAATTATAAACATTATTCTACCACAAAGTGCACTTAGCTTGGTATGTGGGTCCTCCACCCTTACTGGTACATTGTTAAAACACTCAGGTACAACAACTCATTCACTCCAGCAAGAATAAAAAAAATCATGAAACAAAGTTCTGTCTTCAATTATCTAAAAATAATAGTCTTCAATTTTTCTCCATTGTTTCTAACTATGAATGCCTCTTCTTAAATAGGAAAAATGATAACAATATACCTAAAAACTCTGAAAAAAATATCATTAATCTTATCCCACTTCATCATGTTGAAACTATCCATTAGTTAAAAAATAAGGATGAATCCCCAAAAATCTTAAAATTGCCCCTTTTTTAGGGGATCTTTTGGATGACTAGTCAAGTTTGACCAGCGTTGACCGGCTACTTCGCAGTTGTTTTAATGTGCTCCAATAGATGTTCATTCATCCTTGGTTCTCGTATTTTCCAGATATATGCTTGGTTTGAGCCCAGGTGTCTTGCAACCATGAATTCAATGGAGCCATTACAAGATTTTCTAGTTCTGTCTGAATTTTAATTAAATACTCAATTTTTATAAAGATACTAAAATAATTAAAATACTTAGTTAAATTACCTTTTTATGCATGGATGGATGAAAATGAGGTGAGTATGGTAGCAAGATAGTAGGAAAAAGTGACAAATATCAAAACAAGCATAATAAAAATAAGTAAAAAATCAAAGGCCAACACTCCCCCTTGCTAAGCATCACGCATGTCCTCATGCTTCATTACCTCTTCTGGATATTTTTCTCTTTCTAGGAGTTGATGTTGAGGCCTCTATGTGTGATGCCTATAAAAGTGCCTTTATCTCTACTAGTTCCTCCTGCCTCGTATAGATGTCATTCTTCACCTTTTGGTATTCATATTTGTATTTCCATTGTTTTTGTTCCTTCAACCATCTATAAGCCTGTTTTGAAATGAGAATATTTTGTGTTTCAAGCTTCTTTGCCTTTCCTTTTAGTTTTTTATTCTCTTTCACTAGCTGGTTGTTTTGTGCCTTGTACATTTCATTTTCTTTCTTAATATGCCTCTCCATGATCTCTGATACCTGAAGTTTGGCCTTTAATTTCTCTATCTATTCTATTTCACTTTCTTTGCTTGGTTTGGAGGTCTCTCCACATGTTTCTTTTGCCACTTCCTTAAGTTTCCTGCTCACTTTTTCATAAGGAGAGTATGAAGAGGAACGATCTTTTTTAGTTTCCTCACACCACCTGTTCCACTTGTCTTCTTCTACTTCCTTCAACCTTTCATTTTCTTGACTCTCTAAATTTTCGAGGTGGTATTGATGTTCTTGATGTGCCTCATCAATAGGCAGCTCCTTGAAACTTCCTTGTTCATCTTCATCTTGAATTTCAATATGACTAGTTTCCTCAGGCATCCTATTTTATTCTGATATCCTCTTCCTAGATTTCCTAACGAAGGAGACAAAAGGTTTATCCTTCTCACTATTTTCTAATTGGAGCTTTCACCTTGACCTTGTTCTTGGATATGAGGATGTTTTCATTATCTCCTTTGAGAAACTTGTTTGGGTATTTTCTTGTTCTTCTTGTTCTTGATTGTCTGTGCTGCCCATGTCTCCTTTGTTGTTTTTTCCAGTTGATGTTCAACCATCATTCTTATCAGCCCTTGATAATAATATCTTGTTTCCTTTGTGTCTTTCTTTTGATTAAATCCCTCAATCATTTTCCAGAGGCTCATTGTAAAGTAGGGTAGATTAATTTTGTTTTCCCCTTGGATATGCTAGAGAATTTTGACATGGTACATGTGCACCATACTTGGTCTAGGTTCAGGTGTGACAAAGGACCCTTCCAAGACCTTTTACTTTTGAAATGTGTTAAATTTGATTTTTAAAAGAACATAAATAAATACATCTGCATGCTCTAAAGAGGAGGAAGCATGACAATCATTAGCAACATAAAACTCAAGACATTGATAACGGAGTTCGTCCAGGAGGGACTACATCTCCGGGCCCCGATGTCAAGATGGTGTAGGCCATTGCATTAAGTGTTGTCAATAGTGATGATGTACATAGAGGTGACGTCGCTATCATACAAGGAAAATGACCTCATGCAGGAGAGGCTCCAAGATATGTTTCGCTACAGGAACTCTCAATCAAAAGGACTCCTATCAGTATGACACAAACCCATGCATGATGATAATGAGCATCCCATCGACATGGCATAGAAGGGATCTCAATGAAAACTTGCATGGTGACACATGAGTATCCCGTCAACAATGAAAAAGGGATCTCAAATAAAACATAACGAATCATGACAACAAGTACATCTCACAAATGATTCTGCGTCACATCAAGCAGGAATCATGAGATAAGTAAGAAACAAGATCCCACATAAAACATCAAACAGGGATTTGTGCAGCACAATGCATAGCAAAAGAAGTACATGAATATACCGCATATACCTCACATCCATGGGCTATCTGAAGAAAAGGATGTCAAACTACTGAAGCTGATCACACCATCAATCTCGTAGCGTCGAATCTCATGGAAATGGTTGCTCGCAGATGAATGTTGACACCTACACTCCACTTTGAAAAGTGGCCAAAAAATGAAATGATCAAATGGAAAATATGAATGCACCATCAGATTTGTGGCATTGAATAGTTCAAAATCGACTGTCAAATTTATGAATTCTGAGAAAGTGGAAATCTGGGGCTTAAGGAATCTTTTAGATTCCCCCTAGATTCCCTCCTCTGAGTCTTCTGCAAATTTGCTGCTCAGATCAGGAAATTGACTCCGCCGTTGGGTTCGTGTCGTTGAGAGGTGTAAGATCAACATAAAATTTCACCCTCTTGAGAATTTCGCTCAATCATGGTTCTGCCTTTAAAATTAATTAAAAAATATTACTTCTCAATTTCTGTGCATGCTCCTAGTTCCTCCATCCTCTTTGCACATTAATGAAATGAGCGTTTATATAAATTTTTTGGCGGACTTTACCATGTGGGTTGGTTTGGTGTAGTGGTTAGGGCGGACTAAAGGAGGCGGAGAAGTCGGGGGATCAAATCCCGACCCCTCCAAAATTACACATAACCATTATATAAAAGGGTGTGGTTTATTTACATTGGAACCGTTTTTAAATATGGCATGGAGTGTTAAATTTTTTTGGTGCTGTATTAAATGGTGGTTGCATTAACTTAAATGGCAGAGGTGATGGTTGGTATGTATGCCACCACATCGGGTCGCCCGGGTTCGATCTCTACCAACCCTGCTTTAATATTTGTGCACATGGCTTGTTTTGTGGTGTGGGTTGGGTCCACTGGAGGTGGCTCGCCCACTCCATGTAACATTATAGTTAATCGCATAGTTGGAGGATGGTGTGGCGGGGTCATGGCCGCCAACCCAACATTTGATATTTAAATGGTGTGGTGCGGTTGGGCTGGCGGGGGTCATGGCTCGTCGGCCTTTTAATAAGTCATTTTTGTTATGTAGTTTTGGGGTGGAGGGGATGGTGGCTTTCCACCTCATAACTATATATTATATATATATAATATATATGTTTATTTAATAATAATTGACCATTTTTGAAAATTGGAAAAGTGACTAAAGACGACAGATTAATCAGGCCACGAACTCGCCCGAATCTGGGCCCAGGTTGGCTAGAATCTGATGACTGGATTTTGTCCAAATTGCTACCTCCTTAAGCCTGCCCAGTCACCCAAGTCAACCTGAACTTTGACTGCTACTAAATTTCTCATATGGACTCGGTTTAACGAACCGTTCACACCACCATGATTAGGGCGACGAGATCTACGCTCTAGTCCTAGTTTGAAATCATTCTGATCAGTTTGATTGTTGAGCTTCCATAAGACCTCTTTGTCCTGTGTGTGTTCCTAGAGCCACCTAGATCAATCCCCCCCACTGAGGAGCTTTTGGTCCTCCAAAAGCATGAAAAATAATCTGGAACTTCTCTGTACCTTGTCTGCATCACAAGCATCTTGAAAAAGGTCCTGTTTCCATCTCCTTCACCTTTGTTCTTCGGAGCCTTAAGCGATGAGCCGACACTTGCAACCTCTGCAACCTGTAATACATTGTTTCTAACTATGAATGCCTCTTCTTAAATAGGAAAAATGATAACAATATAAATAAAAATTTTGAAACAATGATCATTAATGTTATCCCACTTCATCAGGTTGAAACTATCCATTGGTTCCAAAAAATAAGGATGAATCCCTAAAAATCTTAAAACTGCCCCTTTTTCAGGGGATCTTTTGGATGACTGGTCAAGTTTGACCAGCGTTGACTGGCTACTTCGCAGTTGTTTTAATGTACTCCAATAGATGTTCATTCATCCTTGGTTCCTGTATTTTCCAGATATATGCTTGGTTTGAGCCCAAGTGTCCTGCAATCATGACTTCAATGGAGCCATTACAAGCTTTTCTAGTTCTGACTGAATTTTAATTAAATGCTCAATTTTTAGAAAAATACTAAAATAATTAAAAGACTTAGTTAAATTACCTTTTTATGCATGGATGGATGAAAATGAGGTGAGTATGGCAGCAAGATAGTAGGAAAAAGTGATAAATATTGAAATAAGCATAATAAAAATAAGTAAAAAATCAAAGGCCAACACTCCCCCTTGCTAAGCATCACACATGTCCTCATTCTTGATTACCTCTTTTGGATATTTTTCTCTTTCAGGGATCTGATGTTGAGGCCTCTGCGTGTGATCCCTATAAAAGTGCCCTTATCTCTACTGGTTCCTCCTGCCTCTTATGGATGTCATTCTTCACCTTTTGGGATTCATATTTGTATTTCCATTGTTTTTTTTCCTTCAACCATCTATAAGCTTGTTTTGAAATCAGAATATTTTGTGTTTCAAGCTTCTTTGCCTTCCTTTTTAGTTTTTTATTCTCTTTCACTAGCTAGTTGTTTTGTGCCTTATACATTTCATTTTCTTTCTTCAGATGCCTCTCCATGATCTTTGATACCTGAAGTTTTTCCTTTAATTTCTCTATCTATTATGTTTCATTTTCTTTGCTTGGTTTGGAGGTCTCTCCATATGTTTCTGTTTCCACTTCCTTAAGTTTCCTACTCACTTTTTCATAAGGAGAGTATGAAGAGGAACGACATTTTTTAGTTGCCTCACACCACCTGTCCCATTTGTCTTCTTCTACTTCCTTCAATCTTTCATTTTCTTGTCTCTCTAACTTTTTGAGGTGGTCTTGATGTTCTTGATGTGCCTCATCAATAGGAAGCTCCACGAAACTTCCTTGTTCATCTTCATGCTGAATTTCAATATGACTAGTTTCCTCAGGCATCCTATTTTCTTCTAATACCCTCTTCCTAGATTTCCTAACGAAAGAGACAAAATGTTTATCTTTCTCACTATTTTCTAATTGGAGCTTTTGCCTTGATCTTGTTCTTGGATATGAGGATGTGTTGATTATCTCCTTTGAGAAACTTGTTTGGGTATTTTCTTGTTCTTCTTGTTCTTGATTTTATGTGAAGTTATTTCTCTTAATGAAGTCTGCCCATGTATCTTGCATTGTTTTTTCTAGTTGATGTTCAACCATCATTCTTGTCAGCCCTTGATGATAATATCTTGTTTCCTTTGTGTCTTTCTTTTGATTAAATCCCTCAATCATTTTCAAGAGGCTCATTGTAAAGTAGGGTAGATTACTTTTGTTTTCCCTTTGGATATGATAGAGAATTTTGACATGGTACATGTGCACCATACTTGATTCGGGTTCAGGTGTGACAAAGGACCCTTCCAAGACCTTTTACTTTTGTGATGTGTTAAAATTAATTTTTAAAAGAACATTAATAAATACATCTACATGCTCTAATGAAGAGGAAACATGACAATCATCAGCAACATAAAACTCAAGACATTGATAATGGAGTTTGTCTAGGAGGTACTGTATCTCCAGGCCCCGATGTTAACATGGTGTATGCCGTTTAATTAAGTGTTGTCAATAGTGATGATGTACATAGAGTTGACGTCGCTATCATACAAGGAAAATGACCTCACACAGGAGAGGCTCCAAGAGATGTTCTGCTACAGGAACTCTCACTCAAAAGGACTCCTATCAGTATGACACAAACTCATGCATGATGATAATGAGCATCCCACCGACATGGCATAGAAGGGATCTCAATGCAAACATGCATGGCAACACATGAGCATCCCATCAACAATGAAAAAGGGATCTCAAATAAAACATGACAAATCATGACAACAAGTACATCTCACAAGTGATTTTGCGTCACATCAAGTAGGAATCATGAGACAAGTAAGAAACAAGATCCCACATCAAACATCAAACAGGGATCTGTGCAGCACAATTCATAGCAAAAGAAGTACATGAATATAATGCATATACCTCACATCCAGGGGCTATTTGAAGAAATGGATGTCAAACTACTGAAGCTAGTCACACCATTAATCTTGCAGCGTCGAATCTCATGGAAATGGTTGCTCGCACATGAATGTTGGCACCTACACTCCACTTGGAAAAGTGGCAGAAAAATGAAATGATCAAATGGAAAATATGAACGCACCATCAGATTTGTGGCGTCGAATAGTTCAAAATCAACTGTCAAATTTATGAATTTTGAGAAAGTGGAAATCTAGGGCTTAAGGAATCTTTTAGATTCCCCCTATATTCCCTCCTCCAGATCCTCTACAAATCTATTGCTCAGATCAAGAAATTGAATGTGCCATTGGGTTCGTGTCACTGAGAGGTGTAAGATCAACATAAAATTTGTCCAATTTGGACACTGAAAAAACTTCACCCTCCTGAAAAATTCGCTCAATCATGGTTTTGCCTGTAAAATTAATTAAAAAAATATTACTTCTAAATTTCTGTGCATGCTCCTCATTCCTCCATCCTCTCTGCACATTGATGAAATAAGTATTTATATAAATTTTTGGGTGGACTTTACCATGTAGGTTTGTTTGGCGTAGTGGTTAGGGAGGACTAAAGGAGGCAGAGAAGTCGGGGGATCAAATCCTGACCCCTCCAAAATTTACACATAACCATTATATAAAAGGGTGTGGTTTATTCACATTGGAACCGTTTTTAAATATGGTGTGGAGTGTTAAATTTTTTTGGCACCATGTTAAATGGTGGTTGCATTAACTTAAATGGCGGAGGTGACGGTTGGTACATATGGCACCACATGGGGCCGCCCGGGTTCAATCCCTGCTAGCCCCGCCTTAATATTTGTGCACATGGTTTGTTTTGGGGGTGTGGGCTGGGTCCACTGGAGGTGGCGTGCCCACCCCATGTAACATTATAGTTAATCACATAGTTGGAGGAGGGTGTGGCGGGGTCATGGCCGCCAACCTAACATTGATATTTAAATGGTGTGGTGCGGTTGGGCCGGCGGGGGTCATGGCCCGTCGGCCTTTTACTAACTCAATTTTTTTATGTAGTTTTGGGGTGGAGGAGATGGTGGCTCACCACCTTATATATATATATATATATATATATAATATATATATATATATATATATATAATATATATATATTTATATAGTTGTTTTATTAATAGTAATTGACCAGTTTTTAAAAATTCGAAAAATGACCAAAGGAGACAAATAAATTAGGCCACAAATTCGCCTAGAATCCGGCCCAGGTTGGTTGGAATCTGAGTGCTATATTTTTTCCAAATTTCTACCTCCTTAAGCCTGCCCAGTCACCCAAGTCAACCTAAACTTTGACTCCTACTAACTTTCGCATACGGACTCGGTTTGACGAATCATTCACACCACCGCGATCAGGATGACAAGACCTATGCTCTGCTCCTACTTCGAAATTATTTTGATCACTTTGATTTTTGAGCTTCCATTAGACCTCTTTGTCCTCTGTGTGTTCCTAGAGCCACCTAGATCAATCCTCCTCACTGAGGAGCTTTTGGTCCTCCAAAAGCATGAAAAATAATCTGCAACTTCTCTGTACCTGTTGTGCCCTACAACAACCCCCCATTTCATATCATTATCCCAAAACTATAATATGAAATGGGTCCCTTTTAATTTTGATTTTAAATTGGTATCAACTTAGTTTTATACAAAAAGGTCCGAAAAAATAAAATTAAGCATTACCAAAAAACCTTTTCGAATAAACCAATCAAAAGCCTTACACATAAATGATTAATCTTTTGTCATTGCGATAAAGCGATCGCAAGATCGCATATCGCAATGACAAAGGGAACACAACTTAAGGACCCATTGTTTTTCTCCGATGCGAAATCGCAATCAGATATCAACGATAATGAACTAGCGCAATAAAGCTCCCTTTTGCTCAGATGCGATGAGATATCGCTATTGGATATCGGCGATAATGAACTAAGCACACTAAAGCTCCCTTTTGCTCAATTGACTATGCATGCTTTTAAACTGCCCCACTCGCTACTCCCGACGTGATGCAATATCGCTATCGGCGATCGGGGAATCCAAATGGAACCAATATAACGATTTATGATTTCCCCCGACGCCCGATTGCGACAAAGCCAAAAAGCGCAGATTTCAAAGGAAGTCTTAAAGCGGGTTTAATACGATTTATTCGTATTTAAGGCCTTATCTTCCGAAGAGCCATTCATCCGCGCTCAACCGCCAAAACACCCAAGGCACGCTTGAAATAAATCATTCGGCCATTAATCGAATTAACGGGCATTGATAGGATTGACAGGTCTTAACGGCCATTTAATGAAACAGTAAGCCTGAGATCTTTTTACAGATTTTATTCGAGGCCACCTTAAGTCAATCGTTCACCATGCGTTCATTGATATATATCTCAGTCATATTCGATTTACGCTATCATTTTTTGTATTACGTCCATTATCATCTCTGTGCAGAATTCTTCCGAAGTAACAGATTTAAGCAGGATGGGGAAGAAGTCCAAGAAAACCACAATGGCTTCCACTTCGCCAGCCACAGGGAAACCTGTCGTTGATCCAAGCACTAAAAAGAAAGGGCTAATATCAGACACTACATGCCTAGGACTTGTTAGAACTACTTGGCAAGGCACCTATAATCTGATCGAAGCCGACGAGCCAAGGGTGACAGCAATACAAGTCTCAGCTGACAGCACTAGCAAATCCGAGGCTAATCTAAGCGATTTAGCCAACCCTTTTCTTCATCGAATAGCGGCTCGAGAGAAAATCCTCCCATATACAGATGTGGTTAGATGGGCGATTCAGGAAATCCTAATTACCGACAAAACTTTTAGCACCACAGATGGGAGAATTTTCGGTTCCTTTCGAGCCGAGGATTTAAGGCAAATGTATCATTTGCCGGTGGTAGAGAAGAAATATAACATGGCATTCCTGGAGAAATTCTGAGCTAAGAATGAGACTGAATCCGAACCCATTCGATGTTGGAGACAAAATCCAGGAAATCACAAGCACGAATCTTCGGGTAAGTACTCGGTCGATTCTCTATGCTATCCTTATTGCTATGTTGGGATAATGACGTGCAGGTTGTGGGGATTACATGATTCCGCCAATTTTACCATAGAAATGGTCCCCTTAATGGAGGTGGAATGTAGTGGTGAAATAATGGATTGGGAAGATATACTGTCCGATAAGATAGCATACACAATTCTTGAGTTTAGATTCAACTCCCGCGTCACTGAAAGGTTCATTCCCCCATTTTACTACAGTGCCTATGTATTAGATGTCCTGTGTTTTAATTCTGAATTTCCCGTGCTCAGATGGAGGTGGACTTCGCAAGACCCCGCACCCATTCACATATACCATCAAAAGTTGTGGAAGACCAACTACAAACACCATTTGTATCAAATCTGCAACGATTTCATGTTGCCCATTCATTATTCTATTTTCAATAAACCTGCCCCTAAGATTTCCTACCAAGCAAGGATTGATTTAACATCCATAGGAAGTTGGTTCGGGGAGGAAAAGTTCACTTATATCAGAGTTTTTGGCAGTCAAGCCAAGCCCCACGTTCTTCCTCTATACATCCCTGATAAACTACTGGCCAGAGAAATAGCCTATCAGATCATCTCCGATGGGGTTACACAAACTCTGAAGAAAGCTAAAAGGCACATCTGACCCTCTTTTCCTTTGAGAATTGGTATCTACACTCTGCATGATTTCAAACATGCAGAGAAAGAAGCTGAGAAAATACACTCATTAACCCTGGCAACTCTACCGAGGAGGCAATTTGATCCAAACAAAGTCGCCTATAATGCACTCGAACAGGCCAAATTGACCAAGTTCGAGCATAAAGAAGACAGATTTGAGGACTTGTTCGCATTGGCCGAGTCAATGTATCAAGTTAAATCGCTCGCCATACTTGAATACAATGATGAGGGACTAGTTGAATTCAACAGACTTAAAGAGCAGAGGTTGCAAACTCTGCCTCTAGATCTGTTAGCAACGACTCCAACAATAGAATCAAGCGAGCCTGAGCAGCGACTTGATAAAGAACCTCCTGTTACATCAAAGCAACAGGAGGAAGTGCATGAGTAAAGACAAGAAGAGACCCAGGCGAAAGAGCAAGAACAGAGCAGTTTAAATACAAATGAAGATACACAGATTGATCCAAAATTTCTCCAGGAATGGCAGAAATTTAATTCGATCATCGGAAATCTGGAATGCTCTAAAGATGACGAGACTTCAAAAGAGGTCAATACACAAGAAGCGACTTCAAAGCAGGTTTCAGGTGAAACCAACGACCTACCCAAATCAAAAGAAGTGGAAATAATTCCAAAGGATACCTCCGGCGAAGTTATTTTACAGATTGAAGAGATTCCTCCCTTGGACGTCTTCTATAGCCCAAGGCATAAAGCTATAGTGAAACGACAGAGGAAGAGGAGAAGGACTAATCAACCTTCTTTATTCCCAGAACAAACAGTAACGGGCAATGTGCTATGAAAAGAGGAATTTGACCCCTCTGATGATTTGACAAAGCTATCGCAATATGCTGGAGCTTATTCGGCAACGATAATAGACAAAGCATCGGAGGTGAGCAGTTTATTCAAGACAAAAGATCAAGATATATTTTCACTACAGGCACAATTATCGGAAGCGCAACAAAAGGAAAAGCAGGCAGAACAGCAATTTCTAGTAGAGAAACAAATAAGCAATCAGCTGACTAAACAATTGCAGGAAGAAAAATAGAGGATTGACGACAGTGCAGTCCAAAAGCAAAAGGAGCTATCAGAGGCATTGGCGCAACTAAAAGCATCAAATGAACAAATGCTAAAATCCAAAGATGAGCAGATCGCTCAATTATCAACTCAACTTGAGCAAACAAAAAAGCTCCCACAGATAGATGAGTTTAAAGCAGAGGCATTTCAATTAAACAAAGGATTGATAAATCAGATGGAGCTTTTGTGTCAGCAAATCACCCAGGCAGAACCATTATGCGACTTAGCGACATCCATAAGTGAGAAAGTAGAAAAGGCAAGGACAGATTTGGATCAAGCCGAAGAAACATTGACAAATTTTCTGGAATGGCAAGATACCGATCAGGGACAGGCAGCTAACCTACCAAGGATTCTAGAATCGCACAAAGAAATATTATTTACACAATGGCAATCTCAGTTAATGAAGGCAGAAAGAGTGATTTCAAGATGTAAGATAACCACTAGTAATTTGGTTGAATTGGTTAATAATACTCTTTACTTGTCTTACATGATTTCTCAATGTACTCCAGGCCAATTAACAACGACGAAGATATTGGAGCAGTCATGTTACCCAGAGCTGGAGAAAAATGGAAGGTTAATTGTGGGAATTAACAGCTTGACATGGGATGCCTATTGGTTCTTTTTAGTGAAGCCGCACAGCCAGAGATCCGCCCTCAAATTCCTCACAGATGCGATCGGGTATATTATCCCCAATATTCAGGATGCCACCTTTGCTGCCCAACTCAGTTCTCCCCTCAACAGACCACCCGAAATGGAGCCAATGCTTGTGATAAGCTAGCTCGGGTTAAAAGGAAAACAGCCTGAGTGATGATTCACATCACCAACTGCCGGATCGCTGCCAAGAAGATAGTTATTATTAATTGATACCAATTAAGTAGGATTTTGTTTTCATAAATTTTTAGTTTAGTAGTATTTATAGACCCTTTCATGCATTTAGAAAGGGTCATAAAATTTTGTATATGACCTAAACCCTGAAGTTGCTCTATTGTACTTCAGGGATATTCTTTTATGAAACTGGACCAA
Organism: Pinus taeda; assembly: GCA_000404065.3. Lineage (NCBI taxonomy): Eukaryota > Viridiplantae > Streptophyta > Pinopsida > Pinales > Pinaceae > Pinus > Pinus taeda. The sequence goes on along the minus strand of APFE030631166.1, from coordinate 27,201 downwards.
TCATTCTAATTTTGATAAGGAAGCTTATATACAAATGTGCACTACTGTCTTTGTTTGAAAGCATTTGTGCGTTGAAGGAAGAATTTGAAATAGCGATTGATATTGGGATTGATTAGCATCTCATATGGTACTATTATCTATGTCTGGACTCATTCTTGTTATATGAATTGTCATTTGATCGCTCTTTCTATTATCG
>APFE030631166.1:0-16375 GCA_000404065.3 Pinus taeda | reverse complement strand
TATAATGCACTCGAACAGGCCAAATTGACCAAGTTCGAGCATAAAGAAGATAGATTTGAGGACTTGTTCACATCGGCCGAGTCAATGTATCAAGTTAAATCGCTTGCTATAATTGAATACAAAGATGAAGGACTAGTTGAATTCAACAGACTTAGAGAGCAGAGGTTGCAAACTCTGCCTCTAGATCTGTTAGCGACGACTCCAACAACAGAATCAAGCGAGCCTGAGCAGTGACTTGTTAAAGAACCTCCTGCTACATCAAAGCAACAGGAAGAAGTGCATGAGAAAAGACAAGAAGATACCCAGGCGAAAGAGAAAGAACATAGCAGTTTAAATGTAAATGAAGATACTCAGATTGATCCGAAATTGCTCCAGGAATGGCAACAATTTAATTCAATTATTGGCAATCTTGAATGCTCTAAAGATGACAAGACATCAAAAGAGGTCAATACACAGGAGGCGAATTCAAAGCAGGTTTCAGGGGAAACCAACGACCCACCCAAGTCAAAAGAAGTGGAAATAATCCCAAAGGATCCTTCCGGCGAAGTCATTTTGCAGATAGAAGAGATTCCTCCCTTAGATGTCTTCTATAGCCCAAGACATAAAGCTGTAGTGAAACGACAGAGGAAGAGGAGAAGGATTGATCAACCTTCTTTATTCCTAGAACAAACAGTCACGGGAAATGTGCTTTGGAAAGAGGAATTTGACCCCTCTGATGATTTGACAAAACTATCGCAATATGCTGGAGCCTATTCGGCGGAGACAATAGACAAAGCATCAGAGGTGAGCAGTTTATTGAAGACAAAAGACCAAGACATTTTTTCTCTACAAGCACAATTATCGGAAGCGCAGCAAAAGGCAGAGCAGGCAGAACAACAATTGGTAGTGCAGCAACAAATAAACAATCAATTGACTAAACAATTGCAGGAAGAAAAACAGAGGATTGACGACAGTGCAGTCCAAAAGCAAAAGGAGCTATTTGAGGCATTGGCGCAACTAAAAGCATCAAATGAGCAAATGCTGAAATCCAAAGATGAGCAGATTGCTCAATTATCAGCTCAACTTGAGCAAACAAAGAAGCTCCCACAGATAAATGAATTCAAAGCAGAGGCATTTCAATTAAACAAGGGATTGATAAATCAGATGAAGCTTTTGTGTCAGCAAATCACTCAGGCAAAACCATTATGCAATTTAACGGCATCCATAAGTGAGAAAGTAGAAAAGGCTAGAACCGACTTGGATCAAGCCGAAGAAACATTGACCAATTTCCTTGAATGGCAAGATACCGATCAGGGACAGGTAGCTAATCTACCAAGGATTCTAGAATCGCATAAAGAAATATTATTTACAGAATGGCAATCTCAGTTAATGAAGGGAGAAAGAGCAATTTCAAGATGCAAGACAACCACTAGTAATTTGGTTGAATTGGTTAATAATACTCTTTACTTGTCTAACATGATTTCTCAATGTACTCCAGGAAAATTAACAGTAGAAAAAATATTGGAGCAGTCATGTTACTCGGAGATGGAGAAAAATGGAAGGTTAATCGCGGGAATTAATAGTTTGACATGGGATGCCTATTGGTTCTTTTTAGTGAAGCCGCACAGCCAGAGAGCCACCCTCAAATGCCTTACAGATGCGATCGGGTATACTATCCCCGATATTCAGGATGCCACCTTTGCTGCCCAACTCAGTTCTCGCCTCAACAGACCACCCGAAGTGGAGCCAATGCTTGCGATAAGCCATCTCAGGTTTAAAGGCAAACAGCCTGAGTGATGATTCATACCGCCGACTGCCAGATCGCTGCCAAGGAGATAGTTATCATTAGTTGATACCAATTAAGTAGGATTTTGGTTTCATAGATTTTTAGTTTAGTGTAGTATTTATAGACCCTTTCATGCATTTAGAAAGGGTCGTAAAGTTTTGTATATGACTTAAACCCTGAAGTTGCACTATTGTACTTCAGGGATATTCTTTTATGAAACTGGACCAATCATTCTGATTTTGATAAGGAAGCTTTTATACAAATGTGCACTACTGTCTTTGTTTGAAAGCATTTCTCCATTGAAGGAAGAATTTCAAATAGCGATTGATATTGGGATTGATTAGCAGCTCATATGGTACTATTATCTATGTCTGGACTCATTCTTGTTATATGAATTGTCATTTGATCGCTCTTGCTATTATCGCATATATATATATGTGTTCTAACAACGTTCTTTATTCTTTCCACTATTGGCTGTTTATAGTATGCTTTTCTTCCAATCATGTATGTATCGATGATATAAATGATAAGTGCAGTAATCTTGTGTTAATCACTTTGTTTAACTATTTAGATGAAGTAATCTTTGAATGAATAAATATCTATGTTTATCTGATAGAGTCATCTATATGCCTATCAATAGACAAAGATCATCAAACGCTGCATTTCTAAAGAATAATTGTTCCCGGGATTAGTATTAGTTCTCTTATTTTGTTGATAGGTTAAGTTATTCGCTTATCATTAGATCAGACAACCTATCACTCATCCACCCCTTTAATTCGTTATTGGGAAACTGGTCCCATTATATCTAGTCGGAGCCACCATCTCAAACGGAAAAGGAGCTGTATTAAGGTCCGGACCGGGTGGTTATCCCCCAATGTTGATACAACGATTTTCGGGGCATCAACAGACGGATGAGTGGAAGGGTAACAAGGATGAAAAGGTGCATTATGATTTGAATTTTAGTGAGGATAATGTGCACCTTTCATGCCTTGTTGATATGGCTAAGGTCTTGGTGTCCTCATTTGGTTAATGAAATAGAATTGTTCTAACCCCCTCTCTACTCCTCCCTGGTATGAAACGTTTACGCCTGGCAGAGAGACATTTTTCTGTTACATGATTCTCTTCACATGCTATGAAAACTTCTATAACATTAAGTGGGAATTCATTCGTAGGATATCTTTTATGGAATCTAGTGTAGAAAATAGCTAGTGCCATTTTTGCTTCCTCTTGTTTCCTTTTAATTTACATAGTATCCATTTTTAGGGGAAAGGTGTGCAACATTTCACTCTTGAAATCCTCCAACATATTTCCTATTTCATGCTTCATGGATGTTGTGGAGGGAGAGGAATTGACCAAGTTTTGGCTAGACTTACCCTACTTCCTAACAACCCTAGAATAATTTTTGAATATATTTTTGATGTAAACTTATGGAAATTGGTAAAAATCTCCTCTAGATATCATGTTGAGGGTTTCCATTACATCTTCCTTGGTCCCTTGGAGTAGAACTAGCTTGAGTGACTCAGGATCAAGGTATAGTTCGCCCTCCTATAGTTAAGTTGAAACCTTTCCTCATAATTTCCCAAAGATTCTTCAGGTCCAAGAGTGATCCTAAATATTTCATCCTTTGTTTCTTTAGACCTACAGTAATCCTGTAATTTATCATTGAATGTTTGTTTCATTTGGGATCAACTAGTGATGTTGCCTCCAGGTAGACACATAAACTAGTGCAAGCCTGCATCTTTGAGGGTAGAAGGAAAATACTTTGGCTTCTTCTCATCAAAGGCATATTCAAAGGTCCTACAAACAACAACAAACTCAAACATGAAGGTGTCAGGATCTTCAAATATTAGACCATGGAAATGTGGAAGGGTAGCAGGGCTTATATTTTTCATCCTAGCCTCTCCATTGGTTTCTCTGATAGGGAAGAGCTAGCTGTTCATGGTCTCATCCATGGTTTGGGTAGGTGATATGGGTTCTTCTTATTCCCCAATAGGTTCTTAAAAAATTTCAGGTTCCTCACCTAGAGGGTCTTCTAACTCCTTTGTAGTCAGAGAGGGAAGTTCATAGTCACGAAAGAAGAATGAAGGTTGACTACTTGAAGGTGTGGGGGTTTTAAGCAATAATTTTCCTTTATTATCCCTACTCATACGAGGCATGAAATAACCATTTTGGTTTGAATTTTTCCCATTTTCAAAGAAATCAAACTGATGCGAAATAGAAAAAAAACTTCTCAAGCAGTAAAAACACCTACTTAGATACCTCCATGACAATGGTGCCAAATAGTTGTTAGCCATGCTATTGCACCAAGAGTGTTACAACTCCCAAGGGCTCCTCAACTCAAATTATCAACCCAAGGTTCATGCAAACTTAGAGGTGATAGTGCTATATGACCATTAGGTCAGATTCTACTCATGCCACCCTTATTCATGACATCAGATCAAGGTGTTCAGATACCATTCCTCCAATTCCACTATAGTAAAAAAACAATTGAAAACTTGTTTCTAACTATGAAAATGAAAATGCCATTTGTGCAACTTATACATGCTAACAAACATTACATGAAAGTGAAAGGGATAATATACCTGCAAAAGTAAAGATACTCTATCTTGCATAATTCATCAAATCAGTAACCTATTTGCATATATCATTGATCTACTTCACATTTTCTTGAAAATAAGAATTTTAACTTATATCATACTTGTGAATGAAAAACACTAATTCTACTCTAATTTGTAGTGAGAAAAAGAGGTGGTTAGAATGGCATAGGGGCTTATCTTGATCATCAAATCACAATTTGGGGTCATTATTCATCTTGACTGAGCTAATTTTTGAGGGGGGAGAAAATCAGGTGGAAGAAAGTGGTGCTACAAGCTAGCTACAAGAGGTCTTATATTACTATAGGAGGACTTGTATTTCTACAAGAGGGGTTCCAAGAGCCTTTCTAGGGTGGATATGGTGTCTTGAAGGCATGAAGAGGTAAACGAAGGTAGGAGAGAGTGAAGGAAGGTTAGTTAAGCCTCCTAGCTAAGCCCAAGACTTCTTAGAGGTCTATCTTGCAGCAAGATGAATGCCCACAGTGTCCTTAATTGTTTAAATGGAGTGACTATAGAAACAAAGTTTTGGGAGCAGAATTGAAGTGTGGAAGGAGAATATTGAGAAGTCCAAGTGGATATGAGAGAGGTTCCATCCCCTGTAGATGAATGCAATCATACCACTAGCTACATGCAGGAATCAATTGGTCATTAACACATTGATATAAACTATCATGGAAAAGATGAGTTGAATTTGAATAACATCTATTCTATGCAACACTATTCTAATTACTGAACTAACTCCTAATTTGCAACAAGTAAATATGAATAAGGAAAACTAACATATATTTGTTTCTAAGAAATCATAAATAAATAAATAAAAATTGGACTGAGATTGTAAATCTTTCCAACCATTCTCCCACAAGGGAGGTGATAGGGAAACTTGCAATAACATGTCTTTTTAGCTTAACATATATTGCAATGAAATAAAGGAATGGAATTATTTAAACTAATAACAAGACATAGATACGAAAAAGGGACCAAAGCCTCTGGGTTGGGACCAAAACCAAGGGTTTCATCCCTCTAGAAGTAGCTCAAATGTAGCTTAATAACCAACTTCTCATTATCATAAAATAGTACTCTCATACATCATATGAAAGTTAAAAATGATAATATCAAGACCTGGGCTCAATAGCTACTCCTAGCTGAATAAAAATATCAATCCTAATTATCCTTTCAGCTCATTTATTTATACAAAATGGTAGTTGATTGTAGCTCCATTGAAAATAGGAATGGTTTCCTCCTTGATCTCAAAAATTATGGATCTTGTCCTTCTTGAGCTTCTCATGCACTTGGAATTAATCGGATGTTAGTGAATTTGAGCTTGTCAGTGAGGATTTGGTGATCTCAATCTGAGTTAAAGAGTTAAGGAGGTGGACAATTCTCCCTAGATTCCCTCTTAGTTATCTTCATGAAGCCCTTGCAAAGTAAATGCCTAAAAAATGATAATTTAATCACATTAGGCCACTTACTATGACAAACACCTTTTACTCTTCTTACTAAGCATATTATAAAAAAAAATATGAATAAATGTGATAAAAGGATAGTTTTAAGGCTGGAGGATAGCATAATTAACTTCAAGATATACCTATTTATGGGACTCATTACTACACATGTCATAAATTTGGCCATATGGAAAGAGGCTCATTTTTTCCCTGTTAATCAAGGAAAAACTAGCAAGAGTATAAAAAACAAAGAGGACCTAGTAGAAAACTAGTGAAGGAAGAAAAGCAGTCACCAAAGACCATGTGGAGAAGGAAGGAATAGTAAATCTTTAAGTAGTGAAGAGCATCCCCTCCCGTCGTCCATGATTATTTCTTGCATATTTATAGAGGATTGTAGAGTTCATGAAATATGCATAACGGCAGGGGGAGCGTATGGTAGAAGTGTGATGGTTTGATGAGTACAAGTTGTTGCAGCAGCATATGATGAGTTTATTTGAGCATCATGCAGATTTAGGTCCACAAGATCAATGTACCTATTGGAGGTATATTAATCTCAGGGGGAGCTATGCATGGTATGAGTTTTACATGCATAATTTGACATGTTTTTCATTTATTTTTCACTCAGTAATTTGTAGTAGTTATACACATATTTTCATGAGTGAAATGGATGCATTTTTTAGCCATATATATGCTCTTTTTCACTAATAAGTTGGTTGAAAAGGGTACAACCATGCATAGAAGGAATTCATTGACACAAGATGCATGGAGATGACATGAGACATGGATGAGCCATGTATGGGTTGTTATATATGTTAATTTAGAAGCTTAGTGAGAAATTGCTACCATGGGACTAGATTAATCTCTTCGAGAGGACCAATTTTGACTATTTAAGTGCTCAATTTGGACAAGGGAAAGTGTACTTATGAAGGAAATCCCACATATGAACATTTGGACAGGTCATCCCTAATAGGAAATTGGTCACCCTTGGAAGCCTATAAATACAAGTGACCTCAAGCTCATTTGGAGATCACGAAGAATCATATTCTGCTGTTCCTCATTGATTGGTTTGCATAGTTCTAAGTCTAGGTCAAGGAAAGTGGTTCATAGAGGACTAAAATTATAGGTTTCAAGGCTTGCACGTGTTCTTGGGTTTTGGGTCATAACCATCAGTCGCACATAGGCAATTTTTGGCTACAAAAGCATGCTCTACGAAAAAAATGGCAATAGACCACCATTGATCAAAGATAGGATAAGTTGACTCAGATCGAGATTAATGATGGCAATATATATAAATGTTGTTGGGCTAATTTTGTTGGATGATTTTGTATTTGGATCATCGCACTCTTTACTAAACATTTGATGAAAATATAATAGAAGAATATTTTTCAAAGGTTTCCCACTTGTGGGGTTTTTCCCTGGTCTTTGACCAAATCTAGTGTCTCTTGTTGATGTGTTGATTGTCTCATTTACCATTACATTTAATGTTCTATATTCAATTATTGTTGATGATTGGAAATATTAATTTTTATTGATAATAATGCTAATTGAGGAATTGATTTGGGCTAAAGTAATTAAAACAACATAGAGCATTGTGAAATTTAACATTTTATGAGAGAAAAGGTGAAGGGAAAGCCCAAAAGGAGACAAGAATTGAAGAAGCCATCTTTGGAAAGTTGAAGGAGCCTATCTAGTCAAGGCAATATGTCTTCCTCTTTCTTCAAGGAACATGAGAAGTTGGGTGACTAATATAACTTTGTTGCATGAAAAATCAAGTTGGAGATCATAGTTGATAACAATCATGTTTTGGAATATATTCAAGGAAAAGTACTTGAGAATCTAGAGAATGTTTCGACTACTACCAAGAACAAGTACAAGAAAGGTGAGCTAAAATAAAATCAAATTATCGTTTATGGTTTACAAGATAATTTACTTGCATATGTTGGAAATTTGATGAAATCTAAGGATAGTATGATAAGATAGTTGGAAGATATGAAGTAAAAAATTTGAATGAAATCATCTCATTAAAATAGAAAATCAAAGTAATGAAGATGATCAAAGGAGATTTTGTGCAATCCTAGATCAAGAGGATATCTCGACTTAGAGATCAATCTCAAAGAGTTGGAGAATTTTTTCCTAGCAGGGAATTAGTGATTGCGACTCTTAGAGGTCTTCCTCCCATTTGGGAAACCTTCATTACTACTATAATAAGCAACAATATATTCCCGTCATTTGATGATATTGTTGGAAATCTCACTAAATAAGAATCAAGGATGATATCGAGAGGAAGGATTCAAAAGCATGAAGAGGGAGATCCTACTACATTCATCACTCAAAATAAGAAGAAAGGAAAAGAAGGTTCATAAAATTCAACAAAGACTCCTCCTTGAAATTCAAAGGGAAGGAATGATAGAACATCATCTCACATTGAATGTTACAATTTTCATATGAAAGGTCATTATGCTCGAGATTTCCCCAATAAGAACCATGGTCCACACTATAACAGTAGAAGAAACAACAACAAGTTTGATGATCAAAGAAGAAGATATGGTCACCAAAGGAATGATCGTAATGGATGAGATGAATGAAGAAGAATAGATGCCCTAAGTGATCAAGAAGAAGATCATCATCCTCAAAAGAAGTCAAGATGCTCTAGGAATGAAAGTAAACTAGCTAGTCAATCTGAATATATTTTTATTTATGATCTTACTATTTCTTCTCCACCAGATTCATGGGATAGTTGGTTGGTTGATAGTGGGGTCACTCATTATTTCTCTGTGTATAAGGAATTTCTCTGTAATTTGGTAGCGAGGGAGTCAATTTTGAAAATCATTCTTCGAGATAAGTCTACTCATTTTTATACAAGAAAATGACCTCCTCATCATCTCAGAGGAGAAATACAGTTTGGCTAAACACAAGACTAAGTTCAAAGACCTATTTGCTAAGGTAATGCTCCCCAGGAGCTAGCAGGAAGAGTTATAACACTCCCCATGCATGAGCTAGGGGTGTTAGTCCCGATGATAGCTCACTTTGTTTCCTTAAGGATAGTGTTAGTCAAATTTTGTGAGATTCCAGAGGTCCAATTAGTTGGTTGACTGACTAATATCCCACTTTGTACTCAAATATCAGCCCGAAAAGAAGGTGTTGGGTGCAGGATCCCCCAAGGAAAGTTTTGGGGCTTAAAGCCCAGATTTTGACCAAATTCGATGTAAAGACTCTATGTTTTGTGGGTGTAGAGCGCGAAGATTGTAAATGAGTCATAGGGTTGTCTGCCTCATTTTTGTAATGCAATGTTGGCTTTAGAGATCTACCCATGGTCCGCGGACCATGGGATTGTAAATATAGCGAGGCTTTAAGTTGTAAAGAAGTAAGTCAGTAAGATCTAATGATGAAGAATTGAGTCTTAGTTGAAGTGTCGAGTGGTGTCTTTGGGTCATAGAGTAGGAGAAGGCTCCACAGCTAAGTGTGCAAAGGCCTAGTAGTCTGCAGCTGAGTGCGCGAACCCCTGCAAATGAATGCGCAGGGCGAGACAAGTTTGTAACCTTTGGAGAAGTAATAAAGAGAAGTTTTACATCATTTGTGTGTATCTTTTTCTTGTTTTCTGCATTGAATGTATTAGATATAAATTACATTTCTATTGTCTATATGATGTGCGAACTTATATGAATGTGTTGATAAAGTGAATATAAGATAAAGTATCTATTTACGCAAAGTTAACTAACAATTATAAGAAGATGAGTAATATCTACGGTGTAACTTGGGGAAATAGTGTAGATCACTACTTTAGTAGCGTGAAAGCATCTCAACCCCTGGTTAGGGATATGCGAAGGTGATTATAACAGATCGTGAAGACCTCACAGGTTAGGATAGTGCGCGAAGTGACCTGCGCGAAGATATTCACAGTTGGACTAAATCAACTCCTCAGAATTCTCAAGGGTGTGGAAACTTGGTTCCAACATCCCCCCATACTACCTCGAGTGAGTCCTTAGTCTGTGCTCCATGGGCTGTAGCCGAAAGGGCTAGTAGTATAAGGATTTGTTTGGCTAATTAACTCCGAACCTAGGTCAAGCCCGCTCAAGCCAACAAATGGTTATGTTGTTAGGACTAGAATCTGCATAGAGATGTCTGATGTCGTATCATTGGAATCCAACTAAGAAGGAAATTAAAGGTTGGTTGGACAGGAAGATTCACAAGTTTGTAGCGCAAGAGTACAAGAATCCATGATTGACAAAAGAAGAGTGGTTAGACTACTAACTGTATAGAGAAATCCATGAAATCTTCTTCACATATTTCCCTACTGATTTGTACGAGTGGATTGCGAAGCTAGCAGATAGCCAAGGAATGTGGAAACTCGACAATCCTATTGTGTGGAACCCAGAGTTGGTGCGCATATTGGAAGTATCAGAGGATAAGATCACGTGCACTATTGATCACTGGATCGATCGAATTATAGGATTATTCATTACTGAGTTTGTGATAGATACTTCAGTTAGATACAACGAGGCAAAGCGACACTTTCTCAAAGGACTGCAAGGTCACTACGTAGAGTCTCTGAATACTTGGATTAAAATGCTATTGTGTGAAAATAGGGTTATGCAATTACCTTGATTTTTGGAGCTACACGAAGTGGAAAAACCTACAGAAACAAAGGAAGTAAGGGACTAGAGAATAGCCCTTTGATTTCACCTTCGTGAGGGGATGAGGAAGAGCTCGCGACGGTCTCGCCACGAAGTGTGATCAATTTGATAAAGCAGAGGATTTCGTGCATACCACCCCCACCCACATCACCACTAGTTTTACCGACTTCACCTCCTTCACCCATACCACCTCCGCCACCACCGTGAGTCAATATGGAAAGCACGATAAAGTTGTTTGTGTTCAAGGGAGTAGGAAGTGAAGATTTGGACCAGTTTTGGTTTATGATAAGGGTCGCATCGGAACCATAGGGAGTTAAAAATGATAATATAAAGAAAACAATGATGGTCAACGCTCTACAGGATTGCACACTGACCTGGTATATTAAGCATTCTAATGACAATCTGAATGCGGGAATCGTGGACATCCAAGCGGTGCTAAAAAGGGAATTTAGCACGCCAAAGTCATAAGCAGATTCGATCATTGGATTCAAAGAGATCACACTGCTAGCAGGTGAGACTCCTTGGGAGATGGATTAGAGACTGAAGTGTACGATTCGTGAAGCTAATATGACTTTGACGGATGGATAACACTGCAAATGGTTTGTACCATCACTAATGCCGCATTTGAGGAATACGTTGTCGTAATAGAGGTTAATGACTCAGGTAGAGGCCTTGGAGATCGCGATGAGGCCGCATGAAACCCTGATGGAAGATCTCAACTTGGTAGTTCAGCAGACCCCTGCATAGTTGAAAATCTTATGCCTTGAGATGCAGAATCTGAAACAAGATAGGATAGCTCGACCAGAAGTGCACAAAGAGGTATGGTGCATTAAATGTAAGGGTCAGGGTCATGACAAGGACCACTTCTTAGTGTTCATGAATTACCTCATGGAAGGAGGACTGATGCCATTAAGACTGGAGGCACAAGCAGTGTTGAGATTGCAACAGGATGATGGAGCTTAGTGAAAAGAGTCGCCTTCACTAAGTGGGCCCGCAGGCAAATTATGGCGCAAAGTCTATTTTTAGACTATGTCTATTTTTATACATATGGATCATGTCTATGAGTTGCAGGATGCTTTTTATGGATGATTGGTCAAGTTGGCAAAAATGGATGGACTTCTATTTTTAGACAACAGCAGTGACACTGTCAAGTCTAATTATATAGCAGCCAAATATTATTAGCTTATAATAATATTTAGACTATAAACTTTATCTTATTCTCTTGGAGCACTTCAGTTTGAGCTACAGATGTGGCACATGCAGCTGTCAGAAGGAAATACGTTTTCTTTGTGGGTCAGTTGAGTTGTTGCATGCATGACTTCAGTTATAACTCAATCAGTTGAGTTTGGTGGAGTTGATTGTGGAGTTGATGGAGTTGTGTTCAGTTTGACTTGGTTAAAATAGTTGTAATTAGTCTAACTACAAATAGACTAATGATGAGTTGTTAAACTAATTATTAACTCCTAATGCAACTAAAAAATACATCAGTTAACTCAGTTGCATGTCAGTGCATGTTCATTTCAGCAGGGACAGGTGTTAGAGGATCAGATTGCTATCAGTTGTGACTATAGTTGTGCATGAGGATTTGCACATCAATGGGATTGAGTTATGCCAATGAGAATTGGCCAATACCAAGTGATTATAGCCTCTTTTCACGTGATTCCCAGTGTGAGTGATTCTTTTGAGGTAAATACGAGTTTGGTTCAACCATTCTCATCCATTCTTGTGCAGGTATTGAGCAGTGGAGGCAGGCAAGCAGTGGGATAGATTTGGAGATCAGATCTGAGATGTATTATGTGTAACAGGTGGAGATAGTGCTGGATACTTGTGAGAAGTATTGACTATTGTAATTTTACATGTTCTCAATCATTAATATACAGATAGTGTGGGGTTTTCAGCTGTAAGCTTTCCCCGGGTTACATACTGTGTTAATGTGTGCGTGCTCTTGATGTTTTATTATTATTGATGCTGCTATATTAATGATCAATGTAGAGGAGCTTATGTATTATGTATGTATTCTGCAATAGTACATGATTATGATAATCTCCATTGAATATGTGTTTATTATTCAAAATTTCTACATGGTATCGAAGCTGTTGATCATCATATCTACTATTCAGGAAGTGTTTACATTCTATTTCTTCAGGTAGAGTCTGTAATTGGGCTAGGTAGCCTCTGGATTCATCCTTCTTTTGGAAGGTGAGATATCTGGTGAATGCCCATACAGTCGATCTCTGTACAAGAAATACCTTGTTCTCATGAATTCTAGATCGGAAGCGGTTGAGTTGGAGCTGGTGGAATTTGAATTTGCAACAGTGTTTTCTTGGTGTCAAAAAGATGTCTTTCACAGGATTGTGATTGGAGTATGCCCTTGAGGGCAGTACGAACTATATTGCATGGAAGGACAGGATGGAGGTAGTATTGGATGATAACGGGCTGAAGGAGTTCATAGAGATGGATGTCCCAAAGCCTACTGATGCTACTCAACCTAATGCTTGGCAAAAGAAGACCGCAAAATGTCGAAGGATTCTGTTGGAGGGCGTGAAGGATCACATTGTGTCCAACCTCCATGGAAAGGCTACTCCATATTTGATGTGGAAATTGTTAATAGAATTATTCCAAAGCAAGAGCAATAAGAGGAAGCTGGAACTCAAATATAAACTTAGAAACATCAAATGCGAGAAGGGTGACTGTATGCCCAAGTATCTCATGAAGTTCACTCAGTTTCGAGATGAGCTGGGAAGTGTGGGGGTTACTATCGATGATGAGGACTTGGTGAGCTTGGCTCTCCTTGGTCTTCCGAAGAGTTGGCATTCCTATCAGGACTCTGTCAATGGTCGGGAGAATTGCCAGGATGGGAAAGACTATGGTCAGATCTTGTGCAGGAGGAGATCAGGCAGAGTACCAGGGACAGATCTTCATCAAAGGGAGCTGATGAAGAAAATTGCACTTTGGCTGCTAAAGCAAAGAAAGGGAAGAGCAAGAAAGCTTCTCAATCTGGTGTGAAAGGCAAGAAGCAGGACATGTCCAAGGTGAAGTGTATTCACTGTCACCAGCACAGACACTATACCACCAATTGTCCGCAGAAGAAGAAGAACAAGCAAGCTGCTGGATCTGCAGCAGGAGAGGTTCTAGCCTCACAGTTTGAGCTTGATTTTTCATTGATCGCATGCTTGGTTTCAAGTGTGATGGGATTGGTGTGGTTCTTAGACAGTGGTGCGTCTTTTCACATGTCGGGAGATAGAGATTTGTTTTCTGATCTGGAGGACAAAGATCTTGGAGTGCACATCGAGATGGGCGATGATGGTAGATACAGTGCGACCGGTATCGATACCATTTCCTTTGAGAGGGAGTCTGGTAAACCCTTCGTATTGAAGGAAGTCATGCATGTTCTAGGATGAAGAAGAATCTTATCTCTGTGGCGATGTTAGAAGACAAGGGGTATGATGTTATTTTCAGCAAGGGAAAAGCTTTCCTGCGCAACAAGACAACTGGTGAGACCCAGAAGATAGGGGTTCGAGTAAGGAACCTTTATCAATTGCATGTAGATGGATGCGCAGCAATGGAAGGCAAGGCAGAAGGATTGGTGAGCCGAGATGATGGCGAGTTGTGGCACAGGAGATTGTGTCACCTTCACCATGGAGCCTTGAAGATACTGCAGTAGATCACTACAGGGCTTCCTAAAGGCACACTTGCGCAGTTAGATCAGTGCAAGGGGTGTACTTTGGGGAAGTTTGTGAAAGCCACCTTTCACGAGAAGCATAGTCGCGCCACGACGATCCTTGAGAGAATTCACACAGACGTGTGTGGACCTTTCTCAGTTGCTTCGACAGCAAAACACAGGTATTATGTGATTTTTGTTGCTGATTTCTCTCGTAAGTGCTGGATCTTCTTCATGCAGAAGAAGAGCGAGACATATTCAAAGTTCTGTGAATTCAAAGCACTGGTCGAGAAGGAGTCGGGGAAGAAGGTGAAGGCTCTTAGGAGCGATAATGGTGGTGAATACATCTCGGACGAGTTCAAGGATTTCTGCAAGGCAGAAGGGATTCGAAGAGAGCTCATAGCTCCCCATAACCCACAGTAGAATGGGGTAGCTGAGTGGAAGAATAGAACGATCGTGGGTGTTGCACGGGCGATGTTGCATGATCAGGGCCTACCCCTTCACTTGTGGGTGGAAGCATGCAATACAACAGTTTATGTGCAGAACTGTTGTCCTCATAAGATACTTGGCATGAGTGCACCTGAGGAGGCTTATTCTGGTAAGAAGCTTGATCTTTCTCATTTGAGGATTTTTGGTGCTAACGTTTACATGCATGTGACGAAGGATGCCAAGAAGAAGTTGGAGCTGACTGCAGAGGTTGGGATATTTGTGGGGTACATTGATACGCCCCACAACTATCGTGTGTATTTGCTAGACAGTGGTAAAATTGTTGTGCGACGGGATATAAAATTTCAGGAGGAGAAAGCCATGAAGTGTTCGCTTGAGAGGGAGTTACACTTGCATGCAGATGAGGAGCTATTAGTTCCTAAGGATGATCTTCAGGATGTGGATCAGCCATAGGATGAGGTTCATGGAGTGGAAGAGACCACTCAAGCAGCGCCAACCATCAGAGGGTGAAAGCGTTTGACAGAAGTTGAGCGACTGGCTCAAGATGCCGAGAAAGTTGTAGGACCACCTATAGCCCAACGTAGATAGAGACAGTCACCTGATCGGTACATTGGATACATGGCTCTTATGAGCAAGTGTGTTGTGATTGAGCCATCCTCTTTCGAGGAAGCTGTGGAGGATCCCGCATGGGTAGACGCCATGGTGGAAGAGTATGATTCTATTGTCAAAAATAGTGCATGGGAGATTGTTCCTAGACCGGAAGGGAAATTAGTGGTGGGTTTGAGATGGATCTACAAAGTTAAGCAGGAAGATGACGGGAGTGTGGAGAAGTACAAGGAAAGATTTGTTGCCTGAGGCTTTTCACAGATAGAGGGGATCGATTATGAGGAGACCTTTGCACCTGTCGTAAGGTATTCTTCCATACGGACGATTCTTGCTCTCTCAATGCAGATGGGATGGCACATTCATCAGTTGGATGTGAAGACTATGTTCCTTCCTAGAGGTTGGAGGAAGGAGGATGCTACTTCAGCAGAGGTAGTGGATGCCACTGGTTACCAGCAGTTGGTGGAGTCGCATGTGTGCAGGCTTAAGAGAGGCACATCGGGATATGGATTGGATGAGGTGAAGCTATGTGGCTTCATGGCTGTAGATTGGGCAGGGAGCTCAAGAGGCTGAGTATATGGCAGCGAGGGCATCATGTACCATCATATCAGAGATTGTGTGTAGCGGAGGATCATGTTTCTTTCATACATTCCAACGGAGGATCAAGATGCGGATATTCTGACGAAGGCTCTCACTAGGAGCAAATTCGAATACCACCGAGGTAGGATAGGGGTTGCTGATAATCCATATCTTGTCGAGAGGGAGTGTTGAGATTGAAACAAGATGATGGAGCTTAGTGAAAAGAGTCGCCTTCACTAAGTGGGCTCGCAGGCAAATTATGGCGCAAAGTCTATTTTTAGATTATGTCTATTTTTAGACATATGGATCATGTCTATGAGTTGCAGGATTTTGTTTATGGATGATTGGTCAAGTTGGAAAAAATAGATGGGGTTCTATTTTTAGACAACAGCAGTGACACTATCAAGTCTAATTATAGAGCAGTTAAATATTATTAGCTTATAACAATATTTAGGCTATAAACTTTATCTTATTCTATTGGAGCACTTCAGTTTGAGCTACAGATGTGGAACATGCAGCTGCCAGAAGGAAATACATTTTCTTTGTGGGTCAGTTGAGTTGTTTCATGCATGAATTCAGTTAGAACTCAATCAGTTGAGTTTGGTGGAGTTGATTGTGGAGTTGATGGAGTTGTGTTCAGTTTGACTTGG